>VDFB02251336.1:0-22340 GCA_007258455.2 Sequoia sempervirens
CAAACATTAGTCATTAAGTAGCATGGGAATGCAGGAAATGAGCAATGATGGTGAGAAAGTGTGGAGTGGATGGCAAGGCACCCAAAATGATGCATATAATGGAAGGAGTGAGGTTCGGGACTGAATTGGGAAAGTTTGAAGTGTTTCAGGAAAAAATTGTGAATAGTGTAAGGGTGCACTTTTTCAGCGCCCTTACATTTTGGAGAATTCTAACTTTGATGCAGGGGCGCTAAAAAATAGCGCTCCTGCACTTCTCAGTGTTAGAATAAAATTCAAAATGTCAGGGCGCACTTTTTCAACGCCTCTGCACTTGAGATATAATTCTAGAAACAGATGCAATGATGTTTGAAAATGGCGCCTTGACAATTTTGAAGCATGGGAACGTTCAAGACAAAACTTGTTTCCATGTATGGAGTTGCACTTGAAGTTCATTTCATCACCATTGTAAATGTGGATAAGAACCAAGCAATTCTACTCACAAAATGTGAGTTTCTTCAATGTTCGCACCAAATCATTGTTGAAAGGGCGATGTGGGAAGACACTAAAACAAAAAATGTTGGAGTTTGAAAGAATAGAAAGAAGAATGCATGGGAGAAGAAAGTCATGCCAAAACAAGTCATAAGAGTTCCATTGTGTGAGGGCGTACAGAAAAACGTGTGAGTAAGAGGAGGATTCCACACAAAATGCCATGAAGAGGAAGCATGGAAAAAACGTACAAGACCAAGAAATGTGAATGGAGAAAAAGAATACGCGTGGGACAAGGAAAAACATGAGAAGGAAAAAAAGATCAATAAAAATGCATATGTAAACCTCTAAGTCATGCACAAAATAATGAAGGAGAAATGGAGAGAATAGTAAGAAGAACAACTTACCAAGAGAAACTGGAAAATTCGAATGAGAGGAACCTCAGATTTCTCAAAAACACGTTTTGCAACTTGAGATGATTTCACCCAGCATGAAGGAATGAAGTTTGAAGATTTAAACAATGAAAATGAAACAATAAAACACTTTTAAGTAAATGGTAACCCAAAAACCTAACTCAAGTCAAGCAATTAATTTAGGCACAAAAAGTGGCACGATGAGCGAAAAATGTAAAACGCATGAAGAAATGCGCAGAGGCAAGAAAATGACTAAGTCTTGATAAAAAGTGTAATAGCACACTTTTTCAGTGCCATTACATTTTTAAGAATTCACTTTCATGCAGGGGCGCTGAAAATCAGTACCCCTGCACTTTTTATACTTAGTCAATTTTGGCTTGTGAGCAGGAGCGCACTTTTTCAGTGCAACTGCATTTTTCACAATTAACTAATTACGAACAGTGAGACTTTTTGAAGGGGCTCATTTCGAAGGTCTTCGTGATGTGAACATAGGGGGATGCTCAAACTGAATTTTTGAGACTTTGGAATGCATTTTTAGGTGGCCTAAAAATCACCTCATTTTACGTGCTTGAACTTCACGAATCCTAGGAAACAGAAAAGTTTTGTAGGGGGTTATCCATGGAACGAGCTCTGCTAGATTCCGTGATAACATAATTATAGAAATTTTTCTAAATATCATGAAGAAACAAGGTATTTTCATCAAATATTTCTCCCATAGTTTCTTGGATCCCTCTTTCTCATTTATTTGATGTGACTAAATGATCAAGAATAGTTACAATCAAAATTACATACTTTTCCTTCAAAACCTAAAGTCCTTTTACATCAAATTTCTAAAATGTGCACTTTTACAACCTAGGGATGAAACCAAAACATAAAAAGAGATCCTACATGGTCTTCCAAGACCTTACCAACCTTCAACAAGCCAAAAATTACCTAGAAAGTTCAAATTTGCATTTTGGTGGGAAAAGAAAAATTTGAATTTCTAGGGGTACTTACACAACCTAGACCACTGGACACGATCCAAATGGACCCCCTAAGACCTATAATGATTCAACAAAGACTCTTAACATCAAAATGAACAAGCCAAATTGATGCTCCTACATCATACTCCCAAGGGAAAAAAATAAAACTTAGATTCCACCTTAGAGAAGGTTTGCAATTGTCTTACCATGCTTGATGGTGTTTCATTCTATCATCCATGTGGCATCCTCATATGGAAGGTTCTTCCACTTGAAAAAATACTAAAAGTATTTCTTGCCTCTGGTTTTCTTTCTCTTTGGTGTCAAGAATACACTCTAACTCTATTGGTTTGGTGTGTGGTAGGTCCTTTATCCAATCAACATCAGATGTCTTATGTATACTTGCTCCTTCATCAACAATGACATCCCCTTTGTTAGGGTATAAGTTAGAAACATTGAAAATTGGTGATATGCATACTCCACTAAGTAATTCTATCTGATAAGAATTGTTGGAAAACTTCTTAACAACCCTATACGGACCTATTTTCTTCATCTTCAACTTGTTGTATTCACCTTTGGGGAACCTTTTCCTCCTAAGATGTGCTAAGAAAAGATCTCCAACTTAAAATTAAGCTCCCTTTTCAAATATGCATTTTTCTTTTACTTTTCCACATTTTCTTGGAGTTATTATTTCACTTGTTGATGTACCTCTTGCATGGAAATTGCAAATTGTTTGGCCTCTGCACTTTTCCTCTACATACCACTAAGTTCTCTTAGTTCAAACACTCCTCTTGGATGCATTCCATAGACCACCTAAAATGGACTCTGGCCAATGCTCCTATTTACTGAGCCATTATAAGCAAACTCTACTTTGAGCAATACAAGATACCATTATTTAGAATAATCCTTTGAAAGGCATCTTAGTAGGTTACCTAAGCTCCTATTGACCACCTCAATTTGGCCATCAGTCTGAGGGTGGTAGGCTGAGCTAAAATTTAGATTTGTACCAATATTTTTCCATAATGTTATCCAACAGTGCCCTATAAAATTGTTCTCTATCAAAAACTATTCTCAATGGAAGTCCATGAAGTCTAACAACCTCTTTAAAGAAAAAAGCTACAACATATGACGCATCACTTTTACTTTTGCTAGGAATGAAGTGAACCATCTTGGAAAACTTGTCAACAACTACATAAATTGAATCAAAACTCCTTTGATTCTTTGGTAATCCCATAACAAAGTCCATACTAATGGTTTCCCAAGGCCTATTGGGATTGGGTAAAGGTTGGTACAGTCCTGCATTAGTGTTGCTCCCTTTTTCTTTTTGACATATAGTACATCTCTCCACAAATCTTCTCACATCTTTTTACATCCTTGGCCAAAAGCAATTTGTTCTTAACTATTCTAGTACCTTGTCAAGTCCAAAATGACCTACCATACTCCCACAATGCTTATCCTTGATAATATTTTCCCTCATAGAACTTTTTGTTACACAATTTTGTGCTCCCTTAAACAATAAACCATCTTGTACAAGGTAATCTAGCCACCTCTCCCTTTTAGTACTAATAGGTTGCTTGAAAACCTCATAAACTTCTTTGAAATCCTATCATCCTCATACATCTCCTTGAGTGCTTCAATCCCAACACTTTTTAACTAAATTTCATGTACCATTACTACCCTTCTACTTAAAGCATTGGCTGCCTTGTGACTCTTTCCCTTCTTGTATTTGATTGTGAAAGTGAAATTTTGTAAGTACTCAACCCACTTAATGTTTCTTTGACTGAGTTTTTCTTGGCTATTTATGAATTGAAGTGCATGATTGTCTGTATAGACCACAAAATATTTAGGTAGAAGGTTGTGTCTCCATTTTTTTAGTGATTGAACCATTGCATACATTTCCAAGTCGTATCAAGAGTACTTCTTTGCATCATTCAATTTTTCACTAAAATATGCTACCGACTTATTATCTTGTCTTAAAACTACCCCTATTGCATGACCACTTGCATCAAACTCTATTTGGAAGACCTTATTGAAATCAGGTAAGACCAATATATTTTGCTTAGTCACTCTCTTTTTTAGATATTTAAAACTCTTATCATCTTGTTCAATCCACACAAACTTCCGTTTCTTATCCCCTTTAATTGTGTCTATGATAGGTGCACATATATGACTAAAATTTATAATAAATTTCCTATAAAAAATTGCAAGGCCATGCAAACTTCTTACCTCTGTAACTAGTCTAGGTGTAGGCCACTACAATATTTCCTTCACTTTGCTTGGATCCATCTTCAACATTCCCTTTGAGACCACAAAACCAAGGTACAATAGTTTTTTCTTCATGAAATCACACGTTTTAAGGTTTATTAGCAATTTTTCCTCTTGTAGCCTTCTCAACACCAAATTCAAATGATGCAAATGTTCTTCTTTTTTAGCACTAACAACCAATATATCATAAAGACAAACTACAAAAAATTTACTAATGTATGTTTTGAGGACCTCATTCAGGAGCCTCATGAAGGTGCTAGCTGCATTAGAAAGGCCAAATGGAATAACAAGCCACTCATATAGGACCTCATTTGTTTTAAACACTATTTTCCACTCATCTCCTTGTCTAATCCTTATTTGTTGGTATCTACTTTTGAGATCTATCTTTGTGAATTAACTTTCCCCACACAAACAATCCATTGAGTCATCTATTCTTGGTAGTGGAAACCTAAATATAATTGATATCTTGTTTATTTCCCTAGAATCAATAAAAACTCTCCACTCACCCCCTTAGGTGCAAAAATAGTTCGAACTACACAAGGACTAAGGATCTCCCTTATTATCCCTCTATCAAGCAATTCTTATACTTGTTTTTTTATGTTTTTTATTTTGTTGGGGTGTCATCTTGTAGGTTGCTCTATTTAGTAGAATAGCCCCTAGTATAAAGTCTATATGATGATTAATATCTCTTATTGGAGGAAAGGAGTTAGGAAGTTCTTCCATAACTATTTTTGTGTAACCCTTCAACATGTTTTGAGTTTTCTATGGAAACTCATCAATTCTTGGTGTTATTATGATATTCCTAGGTCTAATCATCACTGAAAAACCTATCTTTTCCTCTTCCATTGTCTTTAGAAAATATTTTTCACCCACTAAAATCACACTTGATCCAACCTTTTGTTCTTTATCTCCTTCCTTCAAAGGTGCTAAGGTGTAGGTAACTCCATCCTCCAAAACATATACATTCTTCCTACCATCATACATTGTTTTTCTATCATATTGCCAAGGCCTACCAAATAACACATGACATACATCCATAGGGATGATATCACATAACACCTTGCCTTTATACCTTCCTATTTGGAACTCTACCCAACATTGTTCATTGACTAGCACTTGTTGAAAATTATTCAACCATGAGACTTTATATGGTGTAGGATGAGGTAATCTCTTCAAGTTTAGTTTCTCTACCATCTCAATTGAAAATAGATTAGCAGTACTTCCTGAATCTATAACAACTTGAAAACACTTGGCACTTGCAAATAGTCTAGAATAATGACTTCCTTTGAGCTAGCTCCTTCTCCATTGGAACCTTGATCAATGTCCTTCTCATCAACAAGGATTCACATTTCTTTGGCTCTTCTAGTTATTGTGACAAGTTAACACTTTCTTCATTCCCCCTTGAGTAACTTGAGTTCTTCTTTCATTCCTAAAGGTGGTAGTTGAGTATTCTTCTAGACACTCCCAAGCTTTATGACCTACAAACTTGTTGCACTTTTATCATTTTCCTATGAAACAATTGAATCCTCCTCTTTATCCAAATCTACCCCTAAAGTTAGGCCTTCTTCCTCTAAAACCTCCTCTTGAACTTGGTGCTTTTTCTTGTGAGGTGCTTGAGTCACCTTGATTTCTTTGTGGCTATCCTCTACCAACATATAGACCTCTACCTCTATAAGTCCTTCCTCTACCTCTATTTTTCTTTTCTTGCTTCCTATTCACCTTCTCCTTAGCCTTTAATGCTAGTTGATAGCACTCTTCAAGTGTCCTAGGGCTTGTGAGGCTCAACTCATCTTCTAATCTATACTTCAACCCATTAAGGTATCCTGCAACCATGATAGTGTCATCCTCCATGTGTCTTGATCTAATACTCAACTTATAAATTCTTCAATGTACTCTTCTACTCCCATATCCTTTTGTTTCAAGTTCTTTAACTTCTATACAATTGATTCATGTAGTCACTAGGCATGAATTTTCCCTTCAACTTGGAAATCATCCCATCCCAAGAAGTAATATTGGATTTCCCTCTTTTTTTCCTTTCTTCCTAAACATAATCCCACCATAGGGATGCATGACCTTTCAGCTTGGTCCTGACCAACTTCACTTGTTTCTCTTCAGGTACCTCCTCAAATTCAAAGTACTTGTCCAAATCCCCTATCCAATCAAGGAGTTCTTCACCATTCAAACTACCTACATATACTGGAAGTTCCATCTTCACCTTGGTTCCTTCACCCATGAATGCCTTCAACAATCTTTCCATCCTCACATCATCAACATCCCTTTCTTCTTGAGGTGCTTCATTCACCACTTCTTCTTCTTGGTCACTCATATCTTGTGTAACTACTCCTCTTATTTGGTTAGATTCCACTGTAGTGATTCTTTCTTCAAAACTAACTCTCATTTCCCTCATTTCTCTATCAAGGGCTTCTCCCAATTGTGTTGGTATTCTTTCTACCACCCTTTCAACAACATTGAATCTTGGATGAATCTTTCTACTTTTGGATTTTTAACCCTTGTATTAGTTTTCTTGTCTTAACCTATGTCTAATACCAAAAATTAGGTAGAGGGATAAAAAAAGACAAGAAATAGTGTTTCTATTGTATTTACTCTCCTGAAGGTGTTTCAGACCTACCTTTGCAAGTTTCCTAGGCTCAAACCCTCATGGAAGACCTATTTGAGGTGCTATTGAATCCACACTCACTCCTATACCTTTTTAGGCTTCTCAAACCTTCAATTCACTCTCGAGGATCTCATCAAACTCTCACTTTGTTATGGTAATCTCAAGAAATGTGTTTTTCACTAAACCCTCAAAGACAACTAGGGTTTTTTACAGTCTTTTGAACTGTGAACATACACAACATTACATAACTCACATATATGATTATTATGTGACTTTTCCTTGGTAGGGGCATGCTTAATATCCAGATGAATATTTCCTCCAAGTTTCATCAATTTTAACTGTTCAAAACAAAAGATATGATTTCTTTCCCTCGCTAGAAACCGTAGCTCTCTAACAAGGCAATCAATAGTATTTTTTCTATATCTTGATCAAAACTTCATGAAATTTAATGAAAAAAAATAATTTAAACCTAAAAAAAAGGCACTAACAAACCATCCATTCTCAGACATGACATGGCTCTGTACAAGGCCATACAAGGCTTTTTAAGACTGTAATTGTAGAAAATTATCTAAAAATCATGAAGAAACAAGGTATTTTCATCAAACATTTCTCCCATAGGTTCTTGGAGCCCTATTTTCTCATTTATTTGATCTGAATTAATGATCAAGAATAGTTACAATCAAAATTACATACATTTCCCTCAAAACCTAAAGTCTGTTTGCATCAAATTTACAAAATGTGCACTTTTACAATGTAGGAATGAAACCAAAACATGAAAAGAGACCCTACATGGTATTTAATTGTATTCCAAGACCTTATTAGACTCAAAAAACTAAAAAATAATCCTAGGGAACAAACTGCAACCTACAATAAGCAAAAAATTACCTAGAAAATTCAAATTTGCATTTTGGCAGGAAAAGCAAAATTTGAATTTCTAGGCCTACTTACACAATGTAGACCATTGGACCTGATCCAAATGGACCCCCTAATACCTACATTGACTCAAAAATGACTCCTAACATTAAAATGAACAAGCCAAATTGGTGCTCCTACATCAAGATATGTATAGGCTTTGTTAAACCTATTATTGAAAGTACCAATTAGCTCATTGTCTTATCTTTTTACTTCAATAAATTATCATTAAAGATTCGATGTCTTGATTGGAATCTTGAATCTTCCTAGAAATTCTTCCTTCATAAGATCCCATGAAGTGATAGATCACATAAAAAAATAAATAAACCAATAGAAAGATTCTTCCCCTAGAAAATATTAAAACAATCGATAGGCCACATCTTCATCCTCAATCTGCTAGTTATTAAGGGTTTCCTCAAAAAAAATGTTCTTCAAAAGTTCTATTTGGGTCATTAACATGAAATTTAAAACATAATTTATCAATTTTATTTGGCATTTCATGCTAAATACTAAAGTGAATACGATAAGAATTATTGGGCAACCAAGACATTGGTGGAGGAGGGATAATAAGAGTAACTTGTGATGAGGTAGTGGGTTTCCATATGCCTCTTACCTTCACACTAATTGGTATTGTTTGAAGTCCTGGCTCTAATAAATATCCCTTGTTTTGTTTGGATCTAATAACCCTCTCAAATATCTCTGAAGAGAAGGATCCTATATACTCCAATTCGAGTCAAATTTGTCAATGGCCCTCATTCTAGCACCAATATATTGACGAGCTTTTTTGCATAGCATAACATAGACATATACTAGGTATTTTATCTCTCTTTAAGGGAATATAACCTTGGTAAATAAAAAAATACTACCCCGACGCTTTGATTGTTAGGTCTTGACTTTGTACTATAGCTCAGGGTTTAATGTATTGTTGTTTCACAAAGGGAGTCCCTTACATAAAAATTACTCAAACTAAACAAGGGTTTTGAATTGTTTATATCTAGTATGAAATCCTAAAGGTATTCTCTAATCTAAGATCTAAAAATAATCACTTCCACCTAATATTGTAATTTACTTTAGGATTTTCTTCCTAAACTAAGTCAAATATTATAAATAAACATCAAAAAATAGGGTGAAAATAAGTAAGTAAAGAAACCCAAAGGACTATCACAATAATGATTCAATGCATCAAATAGATGGGTCCCTCAAAAAAAAAAATCCTACTTAACTAGAGAAATGCTTGAAAGGATTTAGCAGACTACGAAAATAACCTTCCTAATACAAATCAAACAAGATAGGGTTGCAAAACTTTTTTTAACAAATATTTAACACTTACAATTTCATTTAAGATTGCACATACATTTAGTTATTTTTAGATTTAAACAATAAATCATAAGACACATAATTTACATGGGAAAACCCTTTCAGGGAAAAACCCACAAACCAAAGAATAGATTAATTGTATTACAATAAATATAATAACAATACAACTTCCAGAGTCAATGCACTTGTGGGTTTTACTACATTGTGCTGCAAATTTTGGAATGAATATGACAACATAACAATGTCTCCAAAAATTATAATACAATCTATCACAATGCACAAACATTAACATATTTATTTTACTCATACATGGGTGCCCAAATTTTCCATGTGTCATTCCCATAGTCTTTGCATGAATACAAATTGAAACTAACAACATGCATGAGTCCCAAGTGACCTAAAAAAAAAAAAAAAAAACTCAGCACGCAACAAAATCCAAGGAATGGAACTCCAAAAAATCAAGTAACCTCACATGCAAGGCATACCCATTGAGAAAATATAGCTCCACTTAAAAAATAGAACTTATCTTTGACTCCTAGTCATTCCTAGTGACAACTCAATCTCCATTTAGCAACACTCCTTTCTAAGTATGAGTTAACACCTCAAACCAATGCCACATGGCATCATAGTGCACTTGCTTGAAGAAAAAATAATGCACAATGCTATATTGAGTGCATAGGTAACAAGTGTCACACTTCATTGCTTCACTTTCTCTAAAGAAGGAATGCGCTCACTAGATAGCCCCACCAAGTGCTAACTTTGAAATAGAATGCCACTTGTCACCATGGTAGACATTTAAGAGGTATAAGTATTTACCTCTTCCCAAAGGAGTACCCATGTGACAAGTGTGGAATTCTCACACTTTGCACATTGCATGAAGGAATCCAACTAACCTTTGGGTCCCACAAAATGCCTTAGCAACTTGGAAACTTATATTTTTGCATTTAATAAATTAAATCAACAACATAGGGACAAATTAATTAATTATTTCAACATGGGAATCTCTAAAGTTGAGAAACCTTAATCCCAACATTCTCCCACTTTTTGAAGGCCTTACAAGTATCTATATCACACTTAGGCCACATGGCCTATTGAATCTAAACACCATTTGAACTTCTATGTGCTCATTGACTTCGTTAGTGCATCTGCTACATTCAAAAAAGTGGCCATCTTTTCCAATTGAACCTTTCTATCTTCCACCATATCATGAACAAAATGAAACTGCACATCAGTTTACTTTTTCTTCAAATGGAAAGTGTAAGGAAGGGGAAAATTCATGAAATGAAAGAGGCTAAGATCAAGTAGCAACCACTCTACCTAAAATAAAATCCCAAATCCCGAATCCAAAACAAGAAAGCACAAATGATGGAGGAAATCAAACAAATATGAAAACATATAACAACTCCCCTATCAAAGTTAATTACCTTTCTTGTTTCTCCTCCATTCTTCTTAAGTTGTAATTTTCCCTTAGCTTTCAAAGTGTTCGAATACCTACAAGTGATAATGACATGATAGAAAGAGCTTTAGAGAAAATGTGGTTGTGAAGCCAAAATGAAAGAGATAGCCTTCTTTTATAGAAAATCTTCTCAAATGGATGGACGAGATCGAAATTATAGAAGATTCCAAAATCAATGGTGGAGGTTTCATGCACTATAGAGTAGTGAGATAGGGATGGCTAAGGATGTTGAGCAAGACAATTGAGATGGGAGGTGAATTAGTAGATCTTAAAATTTATCTCCTAAAACATTTATGCATAATACTTCCTTAAACCCTTAATGTGTAGATTAAAGCATGCTATGCAGAATCATAAACATACACACACACACAAAATCCCATAACACACGATATACATGGAAAACCCAAGATGGGAAAAACCACAGTGAGAAATTATGCTAGGATATACTATCCTAATCCAGCCTTACAAATAGATCACTAATTACAAAGTTTAAGGGCACCAACCCTAAGGAAGCACCAACTCCCTAATTTAGGAGCACCAACTCCAAGGAGACACCAATCCCATACACTAAGCAGCAACTTAATTATCTGATGGCACCAACCTATTAGATTTACAATGACAAACATTACAAGTTGTTCTATTGAACATAGTTATATGTTGCAACTAAATTTGCAACTCCACAACTATATGTTGCAATCTCAAAAACATATAATTCTCCTCTTCTCTTCTTTTTCTTCTTTTTACTCTCTTTCTCTTCTGCACTTAGAACATTCTCTATTCTACCTTGTTGCACTATACCTCTACACCTTGAATATTAACCCAGATAAGATATTTTATTTGGAATCTACTCATACATCACTTATGCAACTGCTCTCCCTCTTCTCTCTATCTTTGCTACATATTCACCAATGCATGACTCTATTCAACACTCTCTACCCTTGCAAACTATTCTCTCTCAACTCACATACAATAGATACACCACATGGATAATTTCCTAATTGTCTTTATTCTTCACCAACCTGCAATCAATTCCTCAAGCAAAGAACACCTATACAAATAATCTCAAATCTTCTATTAGGGTTTTCTTCACCTGCAAACATCTCCAATAGGCTACCAATGCATCGAGCCACATGCCACTATGTATTTCAAATCTGATTCATTGGATATTTTGGTAGTCTACAAAACCCTAAGATTGAATGCATTAAATGCATCTCCTTCTTTTAATGTTCTAATCTTTATCTCTATCAACATGACGATCTGTGTCACCGACCTGTAAGTCATATCATTCATATTGGTCATTTAAGTAGGTACACCAATTAAATTCAATAACTATATCATCTACCATTTGAAACCCTCTTTACACGGGCTTTACTGTTGAGTTCTCTGCATTTGAATCTAGGTCACCAATCTACTCTTTAGTGCCATGATCCAATGTTCACCATTCATTGATGTAACTTTAAAACATCACCGTCAGATCAGTCACCTTTAATCATGCATCATTGATCTTTACTGGCTAGCGATTGTTGTTAGATCATTGTATACTATTGTCGAAGGGACTAGCATCTTTGTCTTACCAATGTTCACCTTTCTCTCTGATACCACTTGTGGAAGACATGGGCCCACACACACCATCTTTCATCCATGTCATTGCCACACAACTCACAACACTGATGTGAGTAGGTATATCAAGCAATCACTCTTTTCCATCTATCAGCATGGCCACCTTCCATCACCATCATCTTCCTATTAGGGCCCACCAAGGTCTTCATTAATCTTCCATCGTCATGTCAAAGGGACACCAAAGCAACTCTCTCTGATGTGGTGAAGTCTCTTTTATGAGGTTCTATCAGAATGTTGAAGAGACCAATTATTTTGTTCCGCCAATCTTTATTTGTCTCCCCGATGAAGAGCCTTCATATCTGCACCATCCACATCTTCACCACACAATTCACAAGGATGTGAATTGCTATACTAAGGGATTATATGTTGCCACCTGTCAACAGGACATCATCTTCCACTAATATCACATGCCGCCATCATAGTGTCGAAGAGACTTGAAAATTACTCACTCCAATATCTGGAGGTCTCCTCGATCTACTTTATTCTAGCTCTATCATGTGGGTGGTCCCCACTAGCCACATGTCCTCCTTATCAATATTGTGCAACAAAAAACACCTATGTGACTAAACATATTGATCAATCACAATCTGCCACTTGTCCTCACACGTCACCATACTCTAACACACCACCTTTAGCGACACTCTTTTGGGTCCCACCTTATCAGCATGTCGAAGGGACCAATCATTTCATCCTACCGATATTCATCCTTCTCTCTAATGAGGTACTATCAAGATGTCAAGGGGACTCATTATCCAATCTAACCGATGTTCATTTGTCTCTTCGATGTGATACCTTCACATCCACATAATCTGATCAAACTTGTTCAATTTTCACCATTAATCATCATTCATCAGGGATCACTATAATACATGTGCCTTTATTTCTTCTTCATCGATGTGGTGATCATTATTGGATCACTCACCATCAAATCTACACTGTCCCCTGCTATATCATTGGCTGAAAGCATGGGCCCACAAAATCTTAACAAGCTAGCAGGATACTACCACCTATCCATCTTGACATCATACTCCACCAACATTAGTCATTCATCGCACATCACACAAGGATTCCTTCATTCTGTTTCACAACAACGATGTGAAGCAAAAGAATGATACAATAGAATTCTACCATGTGTACACTGCTAATGTCATCTTTAGGACCCACTACTGACTTTGTGCACCGTTTGATTAAAACCTTGTTTGATCTCCACCGTTCCTTGCTCCCCCATGAGGTATGGAAAGGGTCCTAACATGAGTGTCCTTTTGATTGCTGCCATTGATTAAACTCCATCACTCATCACGCAAACCAATGGAAGACACAAATACTTAGCCACGATGTAATGACCCATAGCGATAGTCATTAGATCTCCAAGACTTGATCTTAATCATTAATCAAGCATTGTCATTATGTTGAGGGGACTCAAAACATTATCTCTTCGAATCTCCATTGTCACCTCGATGCATCATTCTCTCTTTCTTTATCTCTTTTTTAAAGGGATACCAAAAAATCTCCTACTGATATGGTTTCTCCCCAACGTATCTTATAGCCTCAAACACCACTATCAACCAAGAGGCTAGACAAATGAGTCTAGTTTCCCAACGATTTCAAGGGAATAAGTTACAACTTATGCAACCTACAACTGCCAATACACAATCAATGATGAAATAGAAATTCTACTTGAGCGCCGAGACTGTTAGACCTAGGGTTTAACTGATAAACCCTAACAACACCTGAGAGTACAAATAAATCATATTTGAGTGCATACTTAAACTTCTAGACCTGCAAATTATATTTATAAGAAGCTCTTCAAAAACCTATATCGAATTTGGCTTCAATTTTAACCTTTGTTATTTGGAAGAACCCTCTGCAACAATATGTATACATTGTATGACAATATTGCAACCATCTGGGAAACTTTGTAATAATTTCATATACATGCTCTTATCTTCGTCACTTTGCACCAACTCTTCCTGATCCTAATCCACATCTCTATGTCATCATGCCACCAATCTTGCTTACATGATATCCCCCTTTGACATCAATGACAACAATATTCCAACACAAATTTCACCTTTAAAACATTCACCAGAGATTAAATCTATTATCATTCACAAATCCTTTACTCCGCTAATATGATTAATCATTAAGTGTAAAAGTAGAAACTGAAAGAAGAAAAACCATACACAAAATAACACTAGATTTATGTGGAAAACCCAATAAGGGAAAAACCACGGTGAGGATTAGCTCACAATATAGAGAATATAAAAATCGAATACAAAGGCTCACTACTAGAAAATCTCACTACCAAAACAGGACTTACTATCCAACAAGGGTTAACCCTTCGGAAAGCTCACTGCCAAAACATGACTTACTGTCCAACAAGGGTTAACCACTCGGAGGGGTCACTGCCAAAGAATTACAAATAAGATAGAAGATATTTGTAACAAAAAGAAAAACAATCTCAATGCAATGGATATTTGCACCACAATTTTCTCACACACTTGCACACATGCTTGAATGATAGAGTACACCTTTAGCTCACTGCCTCTGAAAACTCGCCACTTGAATTTCACATTGATCTGCTCAAACTCATATCACACACATACACACTATTTCACATATATCTCACATCTATCTTGCTCTTTCATTCATTCCCTATTTCAAAAATATCTCAATTTATATTTATACCATCTTCAACCTTGAAACTCATCCAAAGTCAACCACATACCATTTGTATTTATAAATTCAAATTAGGTCAACGCCAACAAATTATACAGTGGAATTAGAATGAGGGTGACCCAAACACATACTTAATGATGACCTAAATAAGTCCCAACATGCCTCAACATGCTTCCATGAAATTTGTAAGTAGTGTTTAACACAAGCTCAGCCAATACCAGTGTAAAACACATAAATCAATTAAGCACACTCAACCTTAACACGATCCAATCTTTTCAATCAACAAATTTTGCTTGAACATGACTTCATCAACTTATCTTGATAACCACAAGTCATAAGACTCAAACAAGAAAAAAATTGTAGCAACTACAATTCTCTCAAACCTTATCCAGATACATAGGAAATTATAGCTCACAACTGGTGAACATAAATCATAGTCTACAATGATCCAAAAATCAAAAATCTAGATATAGTAGCTTCCAACAATCATGAACAATACCTGAGATCCTCACTATCATAGTATCAAATTTCAGAGAAAAACTTGGAGCAAACACAGAATACCTGCAACCTTTCTTTATTACAATTTTCTTAATATCCTTGACATATACAGTCTATAACCAACATACATGACATCAATGACAACAACTAGTTGACCAATTGGCATCAATGACAACACCTTCATACTTGCAACAATCTCCCCCTTTGTCATTGATGGCAACACATGATGTGAAAAACCATCGAAGACAACACAACATCTGTGAACACACTTTCTCATGATTTTACTTTCTCCCCCTTAGTAGATAAAATTTTTCTACATAATACTCTCTCTAGATAAACTTTTACACATGATACTCTTCTCTGCATTTGACATCAATGGCAAAGGAAAGAAATTTTCATTGTTTTCTTCCTTTGACATTAAGAACCTTACTAGTACTAAATACTCCCCCTTAGGAGTATACCCAAACAATTTTTCAATGACAACATAAGATACTACCTACTCCCTCTGAGAGGTAGCCACCATACATCAATCTAGAAGAAAGATAGAACCATAGATCCACTAGATTGATGCATCACCATATGCATCTAGTTCAAGAAGGGAGGGGAAATAACCCCTAAATTCTCTTGAAGATACTCAAAAGTATCTTTAGGAAGAGCCATGTCAGCAATATGATCATTTTTAGGCATATACCCAAGCTTTACTTCATTCTCCACAACCTTCTCTCTCAAAAATTAATACCTGATAGATATATGCTTTTTCCTTGAGTGCATCACTAGATTCTTTGAAATGTTAATCGCACTTGTATTATCATAGAAAATAGAAATGGGATCATCATACATTACTCTAACATTTTCAATGTATGTTTTATCCACAAAACTTGTGTACAACAAGATGCTACAGGAATATACTCAACTTCTGCAGTGGATAAGGAAACTGAATCTTGCTTTTTACTCAACCATGATACCAATCTGCAACCAAGAAAGAATGCACCACAACTTGTAATTTTTCTGTCATCAACACAACCTTCCTAATCTGCATCTGTATAGGCACTTAGTGTAAAATCAATATCCCTAGGATACTGATGAGAGCTATTTATGTCCCATTTTATGCCTCATTTTAGTTGTTTTCATATGCCTTCAATCCCATTCCCATATTCCATTTCTATATCTTATCATAATATTTTACCATTCTACACTAGATATGATTAAATAGATATGAGTGATATTTAATATGGTTTTGGGATTAAAATATGAAAAATAATTATTTATTATCTTTACTAATAAGTGTTATCATTTTAAGCCTTGGAAAATATATCTCTAGCTTGCAGATTTCCTCTCAAACTTCCTGTCAATTTCTTCACATGAATATAGCTCGTGCTTATTGGTGCAATTTTCTCTTCTACGTGGTTGAATTCAATTTCACTTGTTTGTTCCTCTAGCCATGTGCCATAGATCAAGACAATTCAACCACCAACTTGTTATCATGGAATCTAGCAGCGCTCGATTCACGGATAACCCCCCTACGAAACTTGTCTGTTTCCTAGGTTCATGAAGTTCAAGCACACAAAACGAGGTGATTTTAATCCACCTCAAAGTGCATTCCAAAGCCTCAAATAGTCAGTTTGAGCATCCCCCTATGTTCGCCTCACGAAGACCTTCGAAACGAGCTCCTTCGCGAAGTCTCACTGATCATACTTAGTTAAATTGTGAAAGATGCAATTGTGCCAAAAAAGTGCGCTCTAACTCATCCAAATTTTTGGCTAAGTGTTGAAAGTGCAGGGGCACCAAAAATCAGCTACCTTCCATAAAAAGTGATTTTCCAAAAATGTGTAGAAGCGCTTAAAAAGTCTTACACATTGTTGCCTAACTCACAAATTTTTATTGGTGTTGAGTGCAGGGCTTAAAATCAGCGACCAAGATAAAGTGATTTTTCAAAATGTAGAAGCCGCTTAAAAAGTGCGCTTCTGCACTTTTCTTCCGTGACTTAGCCAATTTTTACTCATGGCATTATTTTTAGCACCTTTACACTTTTCCGTGACTTAGTCATTTTTTGTGCAATGGTGCTGAATTTTAGCACCTTTACAATTTTGGCAGCTTTTTAACTTAGTCTCTAAACTTGCTCTATTTCCATTCCGATCCTTGCTTTTGTTCTCACATTTTTTTGTGCCTAGTTGCTCATTTCACGCTTGCTCAACATCGTTCTCACTTCATGCTTCCCAATGCTACATTTTTTGGCTATTGATTCACCATCCTTGCAGTTTCTCTCCAGATTTCATCAAGTGATCCTAAAGGTGACATCTTCTAATCAGTGAACTATCCCAGATCTACAAAGAAGCCGTTATGCACAAGTTGAGGATGACATTTTTCCAAAGCCTCAATACATATCATTTGTGATATACGGTTGACACTTGATAATCTCAAGATGCATCTTCGCTGGTGCAAGAAAATCCATTCATTTTCCAGAAGGCCGATCACAAGAGCTCACACCCTTATAGATTACATAGTCAGCCCAGATGATGCATTCATACAAGAGACCAAGAAGAAGTATGAAGACTCCGCGCCCAAAGCAAGGAACCATGAATATTCTTGATCTCCGATGTTGAACATTTTGATGCTTTCCTCTATGCATCTTGTAAATAGTTTTTGACATCTTAAATGTCATTTTTCGAAATGTAATTACACTAATATCCGAGATGTAGTTTCATGAAAACAAATTACATTTTGACTTTAGTCAAAGTTAGGTGAGATTTTCCTAAATTAACTCACCTAACTTTCCTAGATTTACTCTTCCCTCTCTTTTATAAATATGAGGGATTTCTATTGTAAAGTTTATCCTTTAGTATTTTGCAATGAAGTGCTGCCCCTTTTTGAAGCAGAATTGTGAAACTTTGTGTTCATACTTTGTGAATGAAATTTGATCAATAAAGAAGAAGATTGCAAACCAGACTTTGCATTGGATTCGATACTTTTATGAATTGATCTCATTTGGTGGTGATTAGCTTATGGAATCTAAAGGACTCTAAGTAATTCATGTAAACTTTGTGTTACATCCTTTATTTAGATTTACATTTGTGTTTTGGATATATTGTTGAATGATCTACAAGACTTTGTGCTTGTAATTATTCATGCTCTTTGAATACTTTGGTTGGATAATCTACAAGACTTTGCGCTTGTAATTGTTCATGCTGTTCGAGGAATTGCTGCGTCTAAGAAGACTTTGTGCTTCTAACATGACAAACACACACTTTTCACAGATCCACCATTGATAAAGCTACGGAACAACTTTGTGCCTTCGTGAGCTTTCCCTTTTATTTTACTAGTTTACTGTTAATCACTTTTGGTACCTCTACTCTTTGCTTTGACAAGATAGAGGTATTGGCATTACTGCTGTTGTTGTTTAGAGTTATTAAGAATTAAGAACTTCCAATAGTGAAGCATTGTAAACATCTTCTCTGAAAAAAGAGAGAAGGATGAATGTAACACACCCCATTTCTCGTAAGTATTGTGTACATTTTGTAATTACTTGTTTGTTTTACTCATCGCTTCTATCACAGTAAGAAGGGAACCTCCCCTTTCCGAGAGGAAATTCACATCTCACATAGTTGTGGTTGAAGTCCTAGTTGTGTAATCTATTGAAAAGTTGATTACATACTTTCACCAACACAACTATACAGCACAAAATTTCCTCTCCAAATTATTAAATTTGATGTACTAATAAATTGTCATGGGCATTTTATGTTATATTGTTTTGATAGCAAAGCGTGATTATTATATTATTGGGAAATTGGTTAGTAACAATATCATTAATATATTTTTAAGAAATCAATTCATTTTGTTAAGGAATGTGTCCACAAGGCCACACAAGTCTTTCCTTAACCAATCAATTTTCTTCCACTGCTGATTTGTAAACTGCATGCATATATTTTTTTATGCATCATGAAAGCTATATAAACACCCGTATGTAATATCAACTTAGTTACGAAAGCCAGAAAGGAATAAAATATATTCAATATTATTACCAAAAGAAATGCTTTGAAGTCTCTTTCAAAACATTTGTAAGCTTAATCTCCATCGGCTGATTGGGAGGAAGGGTGCCCACTCTTCAACCACCGATGGACCGTAAATATTTTATTTTCTACAGAGTATGTGTTTGTGTGTTTTGATTTCAATCAGTTATGTTTCGCATTGTTGTGTTTTTGTGTTTGATGTGCGTTAATAAATTCTATGAATTAATGATCTAAATTTTATTTTCATGTTGCAAAATTAGTTGCTTTGGTTTTCATTCTGATATTTGTTGATTAAGTTGTTTCAAAATTTATTGTCATAATTTCTACACAGTTCATGTCGCATGAATAGGATAAATAGCTTTTGTTTCCAAGAAGTGACAGTTCCTGTTGCCAAAATTATTTTGATTTGTTGTAAGTTTGTTTTCATATGCTGCATTCATAACCACTCATCTCACAACTCTCAACCCTTGTGCAGATTGCCACAATACCTTTCGCAAGCTTATGATCCCTGGAGTGACACTTAGACCAAGCTAAAATATTTCTTATTCTTTACCCCAGATTTGGCCTATCATTTTGGTATCATTTCCAAGGAAAGGTGTCAAACTTTAGTTAGTTTAGTGAGATGAGTTAGGACCAATGTGTTAGGATGAAAGCTCATGCACCTGTAGGGTGCTGCCTGTGTGACTACTCCTAATTTATGTTGTTTAAATCATATAGATGCATAGTTTGAGTTTGTAGGTAGATATTACAATTTAAATCCATTTATATATCAACACCAATTATTGTGAGTTAATTGATAAGAACTAAGTTTGAAGAAACAACATAAAAACAATAAAAATGTTGCATTTTTAATGCAATTCAAACACATCACTTTTCAAGGAAAATGCTTCAAAATTGAAGAGTTTGAAGGTCACACAAGAAGGAAAATGTGCTTGGCAACGAGGGCTCTACTCCTTGACCCCACCCTATATCACGATAGGGAGCATGCCCAAAGTGCTACCCTAGGACCCTGCAAGGGGCGTTGCCCCTTGACCCTACTAGGGGCTACCGCTCCCGAACCCCTACTTTTGAATTTAAAAATAAAAGAAGAAATTGGTGGGTGAATCATGCTAATAACAAGTGATATTTTTATACCCCCTTTATCTAATGGATGCAACTTAGATAATCTTGATATTTCAATACCATTGTCACAAACATCTATAGATGTTATTTCCATAGTTGAGAAAGAACAAATAATTGATGAATTTTTAGGATAATGGAGTTTTGAAAATGAAGATTTGACCATTTGTTGTTTTGATTGTTGCAAGGAAGAAGCTAAGTGCACATGCCACTCTATTCAAGAGGACATGGAGAAGGAGATAGATGTTATAAGTGATCCTTGACATAACAACAATGGAAGTGATAATGTCTTCTTTGTAACTCAAGGACAACTACACACGTTGAATCGAGAAGATCATGGTATGCTTAATGGTTATAAAACATCTTATAATTCTATTGAATTAGGAAGGTGATATGTTTCTTCACAAAATACTTCTCCATATAGTATGTATGATGAATGGAAACAATCCCCATACTACCAAGAATGGTATAATTAATGTCACAACAACCACTATATCCATCTTATATATTACCATCTCCATAGTATCCATCCTATCTACTACCATCTACTCTATATCCAAAACAAATTTTACCATTTTCATTATCCCATTCATATCACCCACCATTCACTTCAACATATCCACCAAGGGAAACTACAATGCCTAATAAAACACTACATAATAAGATGGTTCAAATTGTATATAATAATGAGATTTTAATGATCCCTTTACATTTTGTTAGTATGCTTGAAATTGGTGAATCACAATTCAAAGCAGCTAATGGATGTGATTTGGTATAAATGAGTTTGAAGAACAATATGATCAATTAAAAGATAATCCATTTAGTTCTTCTTATCTACTTAAAAAATCACACCGTTTAGAAGGCATTCACACATATAAAGAAATATCTCAATATGAGTCTAATTTTATCATTGAACTCATAAATGTGTGTGTTGAAATTAATAATGCAATAAGAAAAGGTGAACTATATGCCTTAATGATTCAAGAGTTGTGTGAGATACATAATAGTATCCTCCAAGATCTATCATTTATAAATGTTCTTATACTTAAACATCTAGATCTTTGGTGACCTATGGTCAAAATACGTATCCCACACATGCTTATTGATTTAGGACAACTAATAATTAATTAAATAAGCACATATAGATTGGTTTGAATGCATTAATGACCATACTAAATCTGCTACAAGAGATGATTTTCATTGAACAAGGTATTATTAAATATGTCACTATTTTTCTTGATTCTTTGGATTATCCTAATACCCACAAGATTTTACAGTATGAAATTAATTTAGGGGGGAATCCATTGAATTTTTGAAAATATTTGGGTGATTGCTAATAAATCCTTTCTTGATTGTTTCTTTGGTGCTTCTAATAAACCCACATATGTGAGCTTTAGACCAAATCAAGGTATGCATTCTTGTGTTGATATTATGTCTACACAAGCATCCATTATAATAATATTTATCCATTAAAGTATTTATTCATATCAATAGCTATACCATTCATTTTCTAATAAATACATCAATTCTAATGGTGGAGTTATCAAATGGATAATATTGCAGGTTTATTATCCATTTTTCCCAACATTTTTACACTAGTTGATGATGCTTCTCTACATGAGTATCTAAAAATATATTTTTTCCTTTTTAGTTGTATGGTGAACAACTAGTTTCATTGTGCTTCGCTCTTTGAAATCATAAGAGAATTCTTGTACAAAGTGTACAACATTCATGGATAAAAGTTCTATTTTGCACCATTTTTTATGCTAGACCTTGTGGAAGACCGTATGCAACATTTTCTATGAGATCCATGAGTCTTGTAGTACTATGTTCTTGAGCTACACACCCAAAGACAAATTGAAGACATCATCAAAGAGCTTGAATATATTATGATGCAGATTATCACACTTTGGGATGAGTATCCACCTACCTAAAGTTGTGTGGACACATTTGACAAGCTGAGAGACTATAATTGGTCTTTCACTATGCAACCTTGTCTTTGGTAAGGAAGTT
>VDFB02251336.1:24911-37513 GCA_007258455.2 Sequoia sempervirens
GAGTATGTTCCATAATATTTTATTTTGATGGAGATCTTTCTTGTGTGGTGTGATTGTAGTCCTTCTCATGATTTCTAGTTTCTTCCTTGTTGGATATTCACAGTTGTTGCACTACTTTGGATACTAGACCTTGGCATAAATGGACATGCAAGTTGGTAAAATAGTAAATTTTATTTTTCATTATTTTCTCTCTTAACTTTGTTAATATTCCTTATTATATTAATCATATCATGCAACATTCCTACCTATCCTCTCCTTGTTTCCCATGGACAATCAACCCTTTAAGTTGGGGGAGGTACACCATTTTTATTACCTATATTTTCACCTATTATCCTTCATTATTCCATCATATTCATAGTATCCATTATTTTCACTTTTCATAATCATTCATATTTTCTATCATTTCACCCATTTCACATAGCTCATGCATATGAAATTATAGCATTTTCAAGAAAATAATTTTATGGAAAAGATACCAATGCAAAATGAAAAATGCCAATGAAAATGAGAAAAGGAGAAAATGAGAAAAGAAAAAAATGATCAAAAATAAAACTCAAAAGAGGTATGAATCTTGAAACAAAATGAAAAGAAAACTGGCAAACAAAAGAAAAGCCATAGCGATTGATATGTAGAAGAGCTATAGACAAATTGAAGGAAACTATGATTGTGAATAAGCTATAATATTCAAGGGTGAAAATGAGAGTTGAAATCAAATAGTCTAAATGCTACCAGTTCAAATAAAATCCTCTCAATCATAAAGATTGCACCAGGATGTGCAATATGTAAAGTTGGGGGGGAATGATGGGATCCATTTATGTCCCATTTTATGCCTCATTTTAGCCTTTTTCATATGCTTTCAATCCCATTCCCATATTCCATTTCTATATCTTATCATAATATTTTACCATTCTACGTTGCATATGATTAAATATATGAGTGATATTTAATATGGTTTTGGGATTGAAATATGAAAAATAATTATTGATTATCTTTACTAATAAGTGTTGTCATTTTAAGCCTTGGAAAGTATATCTCTAGCTTGCAGATTTCCTAACAAACTTCTTGTCAATTTCTTCATGGGAATATAGCTCATGCTTATTTGTGTAGTTTTCTCTTCTACGTGGTTGACTTCAATTTCACTTGTTTATTCCTCTAGCCACATGCCATAGATCAATACAATTCAACCACCAACTATACAACACCAAATTTCATCTCCAAATTATTAAATTTGATGTACCAATAAATTGTCGTGGTTATTTTTTGTTATATTATTTTGACAGTAAAGCATGATTATTATATTATTGGGAAGTTGGTTAGTAACAGCATCATTAATATATTGTTAAGAAATTGGTTTATTTTGTTAAGGAATGTGTCCACAAGGCCACACAAGTATTTCCTTAACCAATCGATTTGCCAACATTGCTGATTTGTAAATTGTACACATATGTTTTTTATGCATCATGAAAGCTATATAAACACTCGTATGTAATATCAACTTAGTTAAGAAAGCCAGAAAGGAATAAAATATATTTAATATTATTAGCAAAAGAAATGCTTTGAAGTCTCTTTCAAAAGTTTTGTAAGCTTAATCTCCATATGTTGATTGGGAAGAAGGGCACCCACTCTTTAGCCACTGATGGACTATAAATATTTTATTTTCTGTAGAGTATGCGTTTGTGTGTTTTGATTTCAATCAGTTATGTTTTGCATTGTTGGGTTTTTGTGTTTGATGTGGATTAATAAATTCTATGTATTAATGATTTGCATTTTATTTTCATGTTAAAAAATTAATTGCTTTGGTTTTCGTTCTGATATTTGTTGATTAAGTTGTTGTTTCAGAATTTACTATCATAATTTCTACACAGTTCATGTCACGTGAATAGGATAAATAGCTTTTTTTTCCAAAAAGTGATAGTTCCTATCACCAAAATTAATTTTATTTTTTGTAAGTTTATTTTCATAGGCTACATTCATAACCACTCATCTCACGACTCTCATCCCTTATATAGATTGCCAAGATACCTTTTGCAAGCTTACGATCCTTAGATTGACACTTAAACCAAGCTGAAATATTTCTTATAATTTACCCCAATTTTGGCCTATTAGATACGACAAGCCATAATCTAAAGTGATATTCTAATATATGAATATCCTCTTAATAGTAGCAACATGTGTTTCTTTAGGGTCTTCTTGAAATCTTGCCATGAGACAAACTACATGCATGATATCTGTTCTAGTAGCAATTAAATACAACAATCCTCCAATCATAGATTTATACTTCCTCTAATCAATCTTAGGTGAATCATCATCTTCTCTCAATTTGTAGCTAGTCACCATAGGAGTGCATACCAGTTTGGAACCATCCATTCCAAACTTCTTCAACATATCTTTTAAATATTTTGACTATGAAATAAAAATCCCTTTTTCTGGTTGATTGATTTGCAACCCAAGAAAGAAATTCATCTCACCTAAAATAGACATCTCAAATTCTTTTTACATTTCTTTAGCAAACATTTTGCACATTGTTTCATTTCCTCCAAATATAATATCATCAACATATACAACTACTATCAAGATCTTGTCATTTTCAATTTTGAAATACAAATTACTAGATGTCGTACCTTTGTCGAAACCTTGTTGAATCAAATATATTTCCAACCTTGCATACCAAGCTCTAGGAGCTTTCTTCAATCCATATCAAGCCTTCTTCAATATATAGACCATATCCTATTGATCTAACAATTGAAATCCCTCCAGTTGTTCCATGTACACTTCTTCCAATTCACAATTCAAAAATGCAGACTTTATATCCATCTGATAAACTTTAAAATCTTTATGTGTATCAAATGCCAAAAATATTCTCATAGCTTCCATCCTTTCCATTGGAGCAAAGGTCTCCTGAAAATCTATACCTTCTACTTGTGAGTAGCCCTTACACACAAGCCTTACTTTATTTCTGTCCACTTCTCCATTCTCATTCAACTTGTTTCTAAATACCCATTTTGATCCAATTATGTTTTTATCTGTTGGTCTAGGGACCAATTCCCAGGTTTCATTTTTCTCAATCTGCATAAGTTCTTCCATAGATTTCATCCAATGCTCATCTTTACATTCTTCACTTACTATCTTAGGTTCAACTTCATAAAGTAAAAATAGATTTATTTCACCACCAGCAACAACTGTGCTTCTTTTCAATACTCCTTTCCTTTTTTCTCCAATGATTTGATCTTCTAAATGATTATTTTGCACATTTAGGTGTCTTTGGGGACACCACCAGAGCTTATTCTTCTTCATTCTATTTTTTGTGTTCTTCCACAACTTCTATGTAATCAGGATCATCTGATACATATCCATCAACTTCAATTGAATTCTTCAATGCTTCATCCACCTTGACATTTGTGCTCTTTACAATCTTTCTTAGACTTTTATTGAAATATCTATAAGCTTTTCTTCTAGTAGAGTACCCAAGGAAGATACCCTCATCACATCTAGCATCAAATTTCCCTAAGTTTTCTTCATCCCTTCTAATATAACATTTACTTCCAAATACCTTAAAATACTTGACAATAGGAATTCTTCCACACCATAGCTCATAGGGGGTCTTAGTACTGTTATCTTTTGCTTGAACTCAATTGAACACATAAACAACAATGTGAATAGCTTCTCTCTAGTAAAATTTTGGTAGACCTACCTTTATAATCATTGATCTATTAGCTTCTTGAATCATCCTATTCTTTCTTTCAACAACTCCATTCTGCTGAGGAGTTCTAGGAGCAAACAATTGTCTCTTTATTCCATGAACTTTGTAAAACATGTTAAACTCATTGGAGGTGTTCGCCACCATTGTCAGATCTCAAACATTTTATTCTCAAATTTGCTTCATTCTCAACCATAGCCTTAAATGCCTTGAATCTATCTAATGCATCAAATTTCTCTCTAAGAAAAGTAACACATGTATATCTAGAGTAATAATCAATCATAAGCATAAAATACTTGTCACCTTGTAAACTTCTTACTCTTGTAGGACCACAAAGATCTATATGAATCAAATCTAGAAATTCAGTAGTAGATTGTTCCTTTGACCTAAAGCAATTTCTCGCTTGCTTTCCAAACTGACAATCTATGCAAACAACATTAACAAGATTTGTAATCCTTGGTAAATCTCTTACAACTTACACTACACTGATCCTCACCAAGTTGTCAAAATTCATATGACACAACCTTCGGTGCCATAACCAACTGTTGTTAATCTAAGACATAAAACAATGTCCATCAACACCCTTAAGTTGATAAATATTTCCTTCAAACTTATTTCCTACAACAATCATTGTTCTGAATCCTTTCTTGATTTCACATCTCTCATCATCAAATACAAGATTATATCCTTTACTACACATCTATGTAATACTCAAGAGATTATGCCTTAAACCCTTAACATAGTAGACATCATCAATATTATGCTTGCCATCAAAACTTAACCTATCCCACAAATATTAGCACCAGTATCATCTCAAAAATTAACTAAGCCTCCGTCATATTTTTAAGTTTAACAAACTTGCTCTTATCACCGGTCATGTGATGTGAAAAACCACTATCAATGACCCAATAATTCTTTTCTAAATTAGCATGAAGAGAAGAAATTACACTATCTTCAACTTTCTCCATAGCACTTTTCTTTACCTATCTTTCAGTATTAGTAGAAGTAGATTCATCTTTTATATCCAAGAACAAGATTTCATTGTCATCAAAATCTCCATAATCAAATTCTTCATTAGAAATACCAACATATTTACTCACATAGTATGCTCTCTTAATCATCTTCCCTTTGCTTTCTTTGCTTAATCTTTGTTTATTCTTCTTAACTCTTTCCAGACATCTCGAAGCATAATGACCTATTCCTCCACAACTAAATCATTTAAGGGTAACTTACCTTCATACTTATTGGAGCCCTTTTTCATCCCTCTTACACAGTTAGCTTCTACTTCATCGAGGTTCTCTTCATCCAGATCTTTAGCTCTTGTAGCCTTGAAAACAATTTTTGTCCTGGATCCATTTCTCAAGCTATGCTTTCTCATTTCAAATGATGTTAGAGTTCTGAATAATTGATCTTTGTATAGGTTTTGTAATCTATAAATTCCTCAATAACAGATACATTTTCACTATATGGATCAAGAAGAGTTATGAGAATATTCTTTACAATCGAATATTCATCCATTGTAGCACCAAGTCCTTGCATTACACCTACCAGTTCATCCACTCTCTGTACATAGGATTTAATGTTCTCATCTTCAGACATATGCATGATCTTGAACTATGCCTCCACATTCTATAACTTTGCTTCTTTTACCTTTTCATATCCTTCATGAATCTTTTCCAATGCCTCCCAAACCACTTTAGCAGTCTTCAGTTTTTGAACTTTAATCAATTCGAAATGTGAGACTATTCTTCATAATGAACTTTTCCTTATTGTTTGCTCCATGCACCTTGATTTCATCAGTTGTACTCGGACCATTAGTAGGAGTGTAGGAAATCTTATAAGCTTTCTCAATATCATCCACAACACTCTAGATATCCTTCCATCTTTATTTTCTAGAGGGTATAATTAGTCCCATCAAACCTAGGACACTCAATAGTGATCTTTCTCGCCATCTCAGACCTTAAGTGGTTAATCTCTTCTCTAAGGAAACAAGATCTGATACAAATTGTTGAGAAAGACATCTGAGAGGGGGGGTGAATCAGTTGTATCAAATTTCACCTTTAAAACTTTCACCAAAGATTAGATCTATTACAATTCACAAATCATTTACTCTACTAATAATATGATTAATCATTAAGTGTAAAAGCAAAAAATAAAAGAAGCAACACCATACACACAATAACACCAAATTTATAGGGACAACCCAATAAAGGAGAAACCAAAGTGAGGATTATCTCACAATATAGATAATATCAAAACTGAATACAAAGGCTCACTGCTAGAAAATCTCATTGCCCAAACAGGACTTACTATCCAACAAGGATTAACCACTTAGAGAGCTCACTGCCAAAACAAGACTTACTATCCAACAAGGGTTAACCATCGGGAGGGCTCACTGCCACATAATTGCAAAGAAGATAGAAGAGATTTGTTACAAAGAGAAACAATCTCAATGCAATGGATATTTCCACCATAATTCACTCACACACTTGCATACATGCTTGAATGATGGAGTTCACCTTTAGCTCACTGCCTCTAGAAACTCACCACTTAAATTTCACACTAATCTACTCAAAATTACATCACACACACACAATTTTGCATCTATCTCACATATATCTTGCTCTTGAATTCATTCCCTATTTCAAAAACATCTCAACTTATATTTATACCATCTTCAACCTTGAAACTCATCCAAAGTCGGCCACATACCATTTATATTTACAAATTCAAATTAGGTCGGTGCCAAAACATTATACGATGGAATTAGAATGAGGGAAACCCAAACACACACTTAATGAGGACCTAAATAAGTCCCAACATGCCTCAACATGCTTCCGTGAACTTCGTAAGTAGTGTTTAACACAAGGTCAGCCAATACCAGTGTAAAACACATAAATCAATTCAGCACACTCAACCTTAACACGATCCAATCTTTCTGGTAAAAAAATTTCACTTGAACATGACTTCATCAACTTATCCTAAGAACTGTAAGTCATAAGACTCAAATAAGAAGAAATCTGGAGCAACTACATTTCTCCTAGACCTTAGACAAATTCACAAAAAATCACAACTCACAATTGGTGAACATAAATCACGCTATACAATGATCCAAAAACCAAAAATATAGATATAACAACTTCCAACAATCATGAACAATACCTCAGATCCTCACTAGCATAGCAACACATTTTGGAGCAAAACCCAAAGCAAACACTAAATACCTGCAACCTTTATTTATTACAATTTTCTCAATATCCTCGACATATACAACCTATAACCAACATACATGACATCAATGACAACATCAACTAGTTGACCAGTTGATATCAATGACAACACCTTCATACTTTCAACAAAGGATAGACATTCAAGATTCCTTGAAGACTAAAAGCAATCAACGACCAAGGTTCAAAGGAGAAAGTGGAGGGAAAGTAGTGGAGGAATCAAATAATAATTTTTAATTCATGGAGAAGCATGCGTGGAAATAAATAATCATTTACATTATTTATTTTGGAAGAAAAGGGAAAATGGGTATTTAATTAAATGATTATTGTGCAACCATTTAATTAAAATAGAGGAAATAGCAAAGAGACATTAAATAATTAATTTGGATCAATTATTTAATAATAAATAAAAAAGGCTAAGTGAATAGCTAAATAATTAGAATAATTATTTAACTAAATATGAAAGGTGAAGAGTGAATAATTAAATAAATGACGATTTATTTAATTATAGAGAAAAAATTTAGTGAGGTAATTAGATAAATATTAATTTATTTAATTAATCAAAAGCATAATAAAGAATGAAAGATGAATTAATTAAATAATTACAATTATTTAGTTAACAGAAGAAAGTGATTAAAGAGAAATAATTAAATAATTAATATTATTTAATTAAACAGGGGAGAAGAGAGAATGATGTGGAAAAAATTTGTTCGCAGAGCAAGACATTTTTTAGTGTCTACATTTTTCCCCTCTTTGACATAATGTGATTTGAGCATTGTGTCAAATAATTAAGAAATATTTTCAAATCATGTCCCAATGTGCCCTGGCGAAGGTGGGATAGACCCCTGCCCCCTTGGAAATTTTTTGCAAATTTTGATTTTTTTTAGAAAAGATGAAAAAGTTTTCCAACAAGAAAATTTGATGTACTGACAACAAAAGGTTTTAATTTTAGGCCTCCAAGAAGTTCAAATTAAGATTTAGGTTCAACATTTAGCACAACCAAAGAAAAATAGGTGGTAAAATCCCATTTTAGAAAGTAATAAATGTGATTAGGTTTCCAAAAATAGTCATTTTTGCATTTTAATCTTGAGTGAATAGTGTGTGAGAGAGAAAACCTGCTATAGAACTCCTATCAAAATTTCTCCAATTCCACACACTATACATCACAAGTACCTAGTTAGGACCTACAGATGGCTAAAGGGCTCAGGGGATGTTGTAAGTGCACTATCCTTGTGATTTTTTAATTTTTGGTAGATTTAGGGCTCCAAAATGGGACAAACAAATGTGGTGAAACCCATTCGTTGCATTTTTTATTGCATGCACCACAAGTAAGTGTGGTTCACCACATTTTCTCGGTGCGACACAAGTGCTTAGGATTAATCCGCATTTGGTTTTTTTAATTACAATTGAAATTTGTGACGTAAGTGTAGGATTTAGTGATGCATGTGCAGTTTTGAGCCGCATTTGTGATTTTGAGATGCAATTGCGGGCTTGAATGACACATTTATAAAATTGAACCACATTTACATATGAAGTGATGCATGTGACTGGTGAAATGTAGCTAGATAGTGTGACGCATTTTCCTAGTTAATTTTTTCCCCAATTTAGATAAAATATTTTGTGCAACCAAGGTCAAATAGATTGACTTAGGATTTATGATTCACATAATTTATTTATTTAATGTGATCATAGATTCCACTAGACCCTATTTACACATGAGAGATTTGATCGTCGAGCTTCATACTGTGTCAGCAGCTTGATGATGACCAAAGGGATTGATTGCAATCTTTAGGGTTATACTATGTCACTTTCATGCATGTGGTTTGAGCTAACAAAGGCCTACTGACTATATCAATTGAGTGATGGCACTCAAAGACTAGCACTTTTTATTTGCTAATGGGAGAGGCTATAGTGACTCTAGAGGATGTGTGGTGCATTCTCAGACTTCCCATTCATGGAGAGTGTGTGTCTTATGACCCAAATCAAGGATACTGTGCTATTGTGGCTACTTTTGACCATGCATATATTGCAGAGCTAGGTGTGGAGGAGTACAAGATCCATTGGGATGTGCTCACAGAGAGATACGAGCTCTTCATTGTTGTCATGTGTAGCATGATTGGTGGAGTTGTTTTCCCTAATTGGCAAGGACATGGGTTTCTAGTTGGTTGGGGTGAGATGCTCGTTGGGATGCTAACCTAAGGAGTGGCTTATGCCTAGGGGCCATGTATGTCAACCACGTTATACTTTTAGCTCCATGGCATGGCATATCAAGATGCATAGAGTATCAACTATAGCATGACTCTTTTGATGGTGTGGGCCTGGGAGCACATCACAGTGTTATGTCTGCCAATGTAGAGATAGCTTGGAGATGGTTTACCAAATGTTTTTATTTATGGAGGCACAATTCCATAGACCTATGTTGGTGATGTTGGTTACTAGAGACACACCATTGACATTTTGGATACATTGACCTAGAGGCCATGTAGGCATGGGACCCCATTTACTAAGGACAATGACCACTTGCCATACTACCAACAAAATTGTTATCTAATTGGACACACAGTCCAATCATAGCACATTATCGAGAGATACTTGTTAGAGTAGGTTCATCAACAGTTCAATGAGCATCAGGGATTATTAATTGGCACTACAGATTTTGCTCAGTCCAACTGAGAGATATAGCCACAGCTTCTAATGATTCTAGTTGTGATAGTGGAATAGGGTATTGATGCTCTATAGCCTATATAGTGGGGAGAAAGACTAGAGGTTGTAGATGTGGGGACCACACCTAATTATGATGCCTAGTGGGTACAACACATGCATGTAACACTGATAGATCCAGATCAGCTGGCACTAGTAGAGTGATGTAGGAGGGGGTCGAGGAGAGGGTTGTGAGGTTGAGGTCAAATTCAGGGGGATGATGGAGGCTGGGGAGGTAGAGGAGAGGATGGAGGGGATGACAAAGGAGATGGAGGAGGCAGGGGAGGTAGAGATGGACATCCACCTTGTCCACCCCATCCAATGAGTGAAGATGAAGGGATACAGGTAGCAGAGGCCCCTTGTTAGGAGGGAGAGGTTAAAGAAAAGGTAGTAGTGGGATAGGAAGATGTACCTCCTCACTAGGAGGAGTGACAAGCAGAGGGAAAGCATCCAATAGTGGAAATCAGTATAGATGTGGATGTGGGAGAGGTCAGTAGGGATAAGGAGATGAGGAATTGAGAGCAGGAGGAGGAGAGACAAAGGATAGTTATGGAGCAGGAACTGGAGGAGATCCCCATCATTGATGTGATGGAGGTGGAGAGGGAGGAACAACCCATGGACAAGAAGATTATAGAGTTGCAGGCACAACTATAGGCAACACAAGCAGAGGCATAGTAGCTATAGGTAGAGAGAGACATGGACATTATTAGGGCCCAACATGCAAAGTAGACCTCCATTGATTTCATGAGTAGATGTGGTGACTTGACAGCTAATATTATCTGGGAGTTATGGAGGGTGATCAGGGAAGAGTAGTATTACAAGGACCTTTATGAGATGGAGGTACCTATCAAGTGCAGAGAGCCCAACTTCTCATAGGTGGAGAGAAAATCATAGAGCAAGTATCAATCAAGATGAAGCTAGAGCAGTGGTTGGGTCTCACAGTCATGGCTTTCACCATACCAACAACCACTAGGACATGAGGCTTCAAGGTCACAACAACATCATGATAAATAGCCATCCACAGGTCCCTCCCCATCAGGTGATAGGGGGAGCATAGGATAGATCATTTTTATTATATTTAGATACTGACATTTATATTTTGACTAAGCCTATGAGCTCCATTTTTTAGCTAATTCTGATATTGTATTATGACACTTATTATTTTTGGTATATATATGTGAGATGTATGATGTTGGTAGTGATTATCTGATGTATGATCTATTATGCATGTTTCTATATGATGGATGATGATATTATGATGTTATGCACTTATATGTTTATGAGATGGTCCTAAATGTTATGATGCATTATGGATGTATGATGTATGATTTGTACTTATACATGATTCTCTATCTTATGATATATGGATGGATGCACTTAATTTATGATGGATGTATATGACTTTACCTTTATGTTCATGCCCTCTATATGTGAAATGTATGATTCTTATGTGGATGCACATGTGGTACATGCTTTATGATGTTATGGATGCTTTATGATTATGTCACATGGATATTCACGATGTATGCAAATATAATAAGATGAATGATGAATATGGATATGGATGATGTATATGAAATGTGATGATTATGTATGATTTCCTTTTTAATATGAAAATGTGATATGTATGGGATAAAATATATGCAATGAGATGTATGCTGATGCTTTATGAGTGCAAGATGATATTATGTGATTATGACATGACATGTAATACTTATATGGATGTGTGTATGCATGTATGTATGATGATGCTATCTATGATGCAATATGGATGATCTAACATGTTTATGATGATTCTTGTGATGCTTTATGATTTTTATATGCTTCTAACATGATTATTTATGTAAGATATTTTTTTGTCATATGACACTATTAGGATGATTGTAGATATAAGAGGCGTTAGTGCAGAATTAGTCAAATGAAAAGGGGGGATGATATTCTTGTTTAATAGATGTAAACTTGCATTTTTATCATCACCGGGAGACAAAATTATAGAAAATAGACAATAAACACCATGGTATGACATAAACTGAGGTGTGCAATGTTATCCCTTTGCGAAAATAAGCACTCAATAGACAAGGAATGCCATGACTCAAATGAAGGACCTAATTACCCCAATATTTTTGTCAAGACAAACTACAAGCAATAATCAAAAGAAAAAAGGTCATGAACCATCATCACTCCTCTAAATCCTTTTTAGGACATCCTCAAGGTGGCTAGTAACATGACCAAAGACAAATAAAAAAGATAATACCAACTAGACCAAAAAATTCAACAACCATTTAGATCATTTTCCATAATTTATTTGTCGATAGAATTGATGTGATTGATTGGTTGATTGGTTGACAAGTTTGATTGATAGATTGACCAGATTGATTAGGTGACAAGGTTGGTTGGTTGATAAGGGTGACTTATTAATTGAATATTTGACCAGATTGATTGATTGACAAGATTGATTGAATGACCAAGATTGATTGTTTGACCTAACTGATTGACCAGATTGATTGACTGATAGGATTGACCAATTGAAAAGACTGATTGATAAGTTGACCAAATTAACTAATTGATAGAATTAACCAATTAACAAGATTGATTGACCATGCCTAGTTTCAGGAAAGACATATTTTGTATAAGGAAAATGACAAGGTTGACAAATGACCAATGTCCTAATTGAGGAAGGATGCATCCTAAATAGAACAAAATGATAAGACCACTGACTTGAAAAGGATTGGCAATTGGAAATTTTCCAGTTTGGATTGAAGAACTATTGAATAATTGATCTATTGATTCAATATTTGGTTTGGATATCTGTTTGCTTGTGTTCAAAGTGTTGATCTTAGCAAGGGACAACTTAAATAGGACTAACGCTGATAGACCAAGAATGACCTGACAAACCCTAAAGGATTGACCTAGCACCTTGGGGGCTCATCGAAAGATGGCCTTTCCTATGCTATACATGTAGAGACATCGTAGTTCAA
>VDFB02251337.1:0-23420 GCA_007258455.2 Sequoia sempervirens
TCCACCCATTTTATGAAATAGTCTATTGTGGTTATAATAAATGTATGTCTAGAAGAACAAGGTGGTGAAATTTTTCCAATAAGATCCAAACTCCATACTAAAAATGGCCAAATGGGCACATTGGCATGAAGCTCAGCAATGGGAGCATGAATCAAATTGCTATGCTCTTGGAATTTGTGACATCATTTAACATAGGTGAAACAATCCTTCTCCATATGTATCCAATAATAATCGATACAAATAAGTTTTTTCACTAATGAGGGACATCCAAAATGACCTCCACAAGCACCAGCATGAGCCTGTTGAAGTGCTATAGGGATTTTGGAATCTTTAAGACATCATAGTAGGAGACCATTGAAAGATCTTCTATACAACGTGTTGGAAAGGATGACATATTTAGTTGCAAGTTTAGGTAAGTGCTTTCGAGTATTTTTTGTGGTAGATTCGAGAATGGTACCATCTTTCAAGTAGTTGTATATTGTATAATACCATTCACACGAACTATCATGAGTTATCACCAAAATGTCTTCTAACGGAGTATCAATCGAAGGTTTGGTGATGAGATGGATAATAAAGATGAAATCATGGAAGGATCGAGTGGGGATATGAGAGAAGTTGCACTCACCATTGCATCTGCATGTCGGTTATCTTTGCATGGGATGTTATCAATGGTGAACAAGTCAATTTTATCTAATAGTCTCATTATAAGATACTTGTAATTTAATAATTTGTCATGTTCAGTTTGATATGTTTCATTTATTTGTTTGATGACCAATTGTGAATCTTCAAAGATCTTAATATGTTTAGCGTGCAGAGATAAAGCAGCTTGTAGACCTACAATCAATGCCTCATACTCAACTGTATTATTTGTGCATAGAAAATTTAATCAATAAGATAAGGGAATAGGTTTTCCATTGGGTGGAATTAGTATCACACCAACACCAGAAATTGTTCTACACTTAGATCCATCAAAAAATAACTCCCATGTTTTAATGTTAGTAGATAAGACATGATCATCAGGGAAGGAATCAGGAGTAGGTAAAGTAGAAGGTGAAGGAGCATCAGCTAAGTGATCGGTTAAAGCTTGGCCTTTGATTACTTTTTGGGAAAAAAATTTAAGGTCAAACTCAGTTAACAACATTACCCACTTAGCTAGGTGTCCTGAAAGATCAGTTTTGTTGAAAAGATATCTAAGAGGATCAAATTTTGTGGTTTAGTAAACAATGTCACAACTTACTAGTAGCGAATACAAGAGCCAAACATTTTTTTTCAATTGGTGAATATCATGTCTCATAATCAATTAAGGTGTGGCTAATGTAATAAATAGGGTGTTCTTTACCATAATCATTGTGTTGAGCCAACAATGTTGTAAGAGCATGGGTAGATGCAACAATGTACAAGATAAATGGTCTATGTGGCATAGCAGGTTGTAAAATAGGTGGAGTGGCTAAATATTCATTTAGACTCTCAAAAGCTTGTTTACAATCCTCATCCCAATCGAAAGGGACACCATTTTTAAGGAGATGCGCAAAAGGTAATGTGTGATTGGCTAAAGATGCAACGAAATGACAGATAGCTTGAATTCGACCTTGTAACGTACGCAACTGAGAAATATTCTGAGGAGGTGGCATGTTAATGATTGTGTCAATTTTCTTTGTGTCCACCTCAATGCCTCTGTGAGATGTGACAAACCCCATAATTTTACCACTATCTACACCAAAGACACACTTTTTTGGATTTAATTGCATGTTGTAGCGTTTTATGCATTCAAAAATTTTATGAAGGACATTCACATTGTCTTGTCATGTTAATGATTTAGCGAGGATATCATTGACATAATCTTATAAAATTTTGTGAATATAATCATGGAAGATTAATTTCATTGCACGTTGATAAGTTGTGCAGGCATTCTTTAAACTAAAGAGCATCACAACCCAACAAAATGTTCCCCATAAGTTGTAAAGGCAATTTTGTATTGATCTTGAGGATTATTTTGATTATAACAAGAATGACAAGAAAGCATGTCCAGAAAATCATATGCATATCTCTAATACGATTATCGGGTTTTGTGACTGTAACAATGTTTGAGATCCAAGGAGAATAATCAATAGGTTTAATAAAGTCTACATCAAGAAGTTTCTCGAGTTCTTCTTTAACACGCAAGGCTATGTTAGGGTGCATTTTGTGCATATTTCAATGGACGGGTTTAGCATTTGCAGTAAGGACAATGTTATGCATCACAATTTTTGGGTCAATTCCTAGCATATCAGAATATTTCCAAGCAAAATTTTTAGGAAAATCATGAAGTAAAGTGGTTGTATCTTCTTGCTCCTCATCACCAAGGCACTTCCCAATCTTAATAACTTTATCTTTATCATGAATGTCCAATAGCACATCAATTGTATCTCCTAAAGGGAGTGCATTGAATTTAGGACTTCTTGATTCAGAAAACTCTTCAGTGATATCAATGGCTTCTTGCTCGGTAACGTTCAAAGTACGGGAAATGTGTTTCATGTAAGTAAGTGAGGATGGGGTATCATAAATTCCAAACATATTTTTCAAAGCCTCATCACTATCAACATACGTCCATGAAGGTGGTAAGGTTATATCAAGCAAATCAGGATGTTTGATTGTGAGTTTGTGTTGCGGGTGACATGTTATAACATTAATGTTTAAAAATGGTTGTTGAGTGGAATTGATCATTTTAGAAAAAGAATATCCAAGTCCGGTTTTTGTTTCTTGCATATTAGGTTCAATAGGGACATGAATACCTTGTTCATGTTTCCCATACCCTTTTCCAGTATAGCCTAATTGTTTTACAAATTTATAGCCTTTTCCATAAAGTCTTTCCATTTCACGTGGGGTAGGCGAGGATTTGTAATCTATCTCATCAAAATTTGTTGTGTATGTTGCATTGTCATCCATATTGTAGGAGATAGATGCTTGAGATGATTGTTCAGAGTTTTTAGTGGACATAGTTGTTGGTTGTTCTTGTTTTGCATCTTTCTTTTGCATGAGGATATATTTTCCCATAAACGAGGGTGTGAATTCTAAGGATCCCCAATCGTCACCAAATAATTTAGATACCGTCTTTGTATCGATATGTTCAATTTCAAGAGGATCTATGTTAGAGGTTGGAATTAATGTTTTCAAAGGACTTGTAACCCCTTTTTCTAGGTGCAAGCAACTTTAAAGCTCGGGATCTATTTCAATTTGATAAATGCGATTGTTGTAAACATATTTCATGAGAGGATGAAGGGTTGAAGGCACTGCATTCATCTCATGAATCCATGGTTGGCATAAAATAATATTATATGATAGATCGTAAGGCATGATATGGATAGGAGTTTGCAAAGTAGCCATCCCAACCGTAATAGGTAAAGTAATTATCCCAAGCAGTTTCTTTGTTGTATTATCAAATCCTCGAATAGAAATAGAATCAGGTTTTATTTGTGACCTATCAACTTTTAATCGATCAAGGAAACTCACACTACACACATTAAGGAAAAAACCATTATCTCTGAGAGTGTGTTTGATACCTATGTGGTTGAATCGATCAATTATCATAAAGGTGTTGTGTTTTTTGCACAAATCCAAAGGAGGGAGCTCATGATGGTGAAAAGTAATGTCAAGATTATTTTTTTGGATGAGAGCTACCACATCATTTAGGGTGGTACCAGGAGGAATTGTGATTTTTTTAGAGAGGTTTGAAGAATGTTATAATTTGGTGAGGTTTGAAGCAAATCCCAAAGGGAAATTTTGGCAGGAGTATTCTTTAATTGTTCAACAAGATCATACTCCTTGATGTGTGGGTTATAGCGAGGAGCACTAGACGGATTAGGTAAAGGTAATGAAGGTGGAGGTGGTTGTGGCGGTTGCGGGTTGTTTTGAGTGTTATATGTATGAACAATAGTATTGTTACTATATTGTTCTGATACATTGGTGTTAGGATGGTAAAGGGTGTACTGGGGTCGGTTAGAGGGGTGAAGCGGATGTGATGGTGGGTAAAGGATAAGTTTAGGTTGAATTACATTAACATATTTGATTGTAGAGGTCTACAACAAACCAAGGTGGATGAGTTGGATGAGATGAAGTCTTGAAGAAACTCATATAGAAAATGCAAATCATCACTACTAAAAGGTTTGAGGGGTAAACAATCATCAACTGGTTTAGGATGTTCAAGAAAAGCACTAGAGGTTAAAAAGTTTGCTATCATGAGTTGGTTACCACAAACCATAGTGGATGGCTTATGCGAGATGAAGTCTTGGAGGACTTCATCTAACAAATCAAAGTCATCATAATCAAAAGGTTTGAGGGGGATTTTATCATCAAGGGGTTTACATTTCTCATTGCAAGCATTAGAGGATGAAGTGAGTGAGAGGACGCCCTTAAGGGCTTCATCTAACTTATCAACATCATCACTACTAAGTGGCTTGGATGAGATGTTTTGAATTTGAATCATGTGTTTAATTGGATCATTTGATGTGTTGTGTGATTGGTTATGGATATTTGCTAGAGTTTCCTCAATGTAGGCTGATCTAAAAGGACAATGAAATATTACTGAAAATGGAACTTGCAAAAGTATAAGACTATCCATAAATGCCATGAATATAAATGAAATTTATGCTAAGAAAATAGATATAACTGAACTGTAACAGAATGATAATGATAGAAAATAGAAAGATGCAATGCAGGAAATGAAAATCTGGAAATATTGATGCAAAACTATAGAGGGACTGATTCGCCCTAGGTGGCGAATGAGGCGCAGGAGATGAGTTTTTAAAGATTTTTCTAATTTTTTTGTGTTTTCTGAAGATTTTCAAAGATATAAAATGCAGGAACAGAATATAAATACAAAATGTTGAAATGATTGAAAGAAATGCAAAGCAATAATGAGATCTAAATAATGCTTTCACTAATGCAATGTTTAAGAATCCTAAAGATGTTAAACAATGCAAGATTATGAAATAATGAAGACCTAAGATGCAATTAGAAATGTAAATCAAAATGATGTTATGTTCAAGAGTCGGGTTCACCAAAATGAAACATAGATTTTTGGGTTCCTAAGACTTCTCTTGCACTCTTAGGGTTTTTCACCTAAAAAGGAGAGAGATAGGAACCAAAAATGCTTATGAGTCACTCAAATTAGGATGTATGCAATGTTGTATAGGCTAGATGAAGTCAACTAAATTTAATTGACTAAATTGAATGAATGAAAACAAATGCAAAACTAGGATTTACACTATGTTTGAAAACACACTATGATATGCAAAAAGCATGAAAGAATGAACAAAAATGTAGATTAACGTAAACAGGAAGTTATTTCTCAAAATGTGTGCACCTGGCAGACTATAGATGACTAAAGAACAATCTGGAAAAATGATGAAGCGTGACTTTAGGCTGACTGGGACTCATTCGCCACCTTGGGCAAATCAGTCCTAGATCAGGACTTTTTTGCACAAAATCTATTTTATGACAATCAGGAACTTGGATTTGAATTTGACTTAGTTTTTCACCTCAAGAGGGACTCATTCGCCAAGCATGTAAAATCAGTCCACCTTGGAATTTTTGTAACTTCAAAATTTTTTTGGCACCTTGACACCTGCACAACAATTTCTAATGAATACCCAATCTCAGATCTCAAAAAAATCCTGCAAAATAGCTTAAAAATGTTTGTCTAATGGAGGGTTTTCCTTGGTCAAACCCCTAGCTGGGTACCCTTGTCAGAAAAATCTGAGTAAACCTACAAAATAGCTTAGATGTGTTTGTCTAATGGGGGGTAAAATATCCTCCCCCTATTGGGTAGAATAAGAAACCTTGCAAGAATAGATAAAAATCTCTCATCCTTAGATTGTTACACATGCAAGATAAGAATAATGAAATGACATGCAAATGATAAACAAACAAGACATGCAAGAATCTGAAGATGATACAAGATCTCAACCCTAGAGGAAACAACACATGCAAGATAGGAATGAAATGACATGTTGATACCTCTTCACCCTAGATGAACATGAATCTGACCATGTGGCATCCATCAACAACCCTTTGCAATCCGATAAGCATGACAATAGGCTGTTGTACCTCTTCACCCTAGAGTTCTTCATGATTCACCATGGGCATCCATCAACAACCCTTTGCAATGCTCGATCTTGACAATAGAAGTGAGCTTCAAGACCTACAAAAACCCTAGTTTGCTGCCCTAAAATTGCAACTTCTACTAATGAAACTTGTTGTGGAAGACTTAACTCTAAAATGGCTCTTGAGAGATGATAAAAAGATGATAAAAGATGTGTGAAATGACTTAAAATGAGTATTTATAAGCAACAACACCTTATTTTCCCATTAATTAGATCTAAGAGGCTGACATTTATTGGAAATAAAAATTAAATTGATTAAATTCCTACTTAATTTTGAATTTTCCCTCAAAGGGGACTCATTCGCCACCCTTGGCAAATGGGTCCCACCAGAGGGGACTCATTCGCCCAAGGTGGCAATTGGTCCCACTACTATTGTTTGAAGGTGGGTTGTCGGGGTATGATGTAATTAAATGTTGTTTGTCAAGTTTTATGTGATTTCAGGTGAAATGGGCCTCTAGATCAAAATTAATGGGTCTAAGGGGCCTATAAATGTTGTTTTGAAGGGAAATGATGTGAAGGGACTCAAAAGTGGGTCTAATTATGCGTGAAATTGTCTCTTTTCTCAAGAGAGTCTGATTTTCTATGCCACAATTGTTAATTAAATAATTTTTAATTATTTAATTAAATCATGTCTTTTTATTTCTCTTGATTATTAATATCTTTCCATAATTAAATAAATTTCTTAATTTATTTAATTATCTTTGTCCACTAATTCCTCTAGATTATTTAAATAAATAAATTTTATTTATTTATATACATCGGTAATTCTTAAATGTCTTATCATAATTAAATAAATTCTTTACTTTATTTAATTATGGTCCACCTTGGCATTTTCCCCATTTTAAATAAAATGATTTATTTAAAATGGCCCCACTTTCTAATTTCCCTTCTTTTAGTAAATAATTCAAATTAATTATTTACTGCCACATGACCCCACTTTTTGAATTAAATTAATTTTTAATTCAAAATGGCCTTTTTCCTCCATAAATCAAGTAATTTCTAATATTATTTGATTTTCCAGCTCTCTCTTTTTCTGTGCCATTCTTATCTCCTTGTCACATGCATTGTCAACCCTTGATTTTATTTTCTCAAATTAAATCTTGTCCATTCATTTCAAATTTGACCTAATGTTTCCCTAACCCTAATTGTGGATTGTCATATTGAATCTTGTCCAATGATTCTAGGGCATTTTTCAATCCTTAATCTTGGCCATTCATTCAAAATTTCATTTTCTATAAAATGGCAATTTTGGTCTCATTTCCTCATCTCATGCAATCTTGTCTAAGGTATACTTCATCTCTCTTAGAATTTTGGCATACTTTAGTCATAGTTTAGAGGTGCATACTAGTTGCATAGTTGCATGGTATTGCATTTTGTCATCAAATCCTTCAATATTTGCTTTGGTCTTGGCATTGTCACATATTTCTCACATAAAATCTGAGGGAAAACTACATATTGCAGAAAATAGAGAAGGTGTAATGGAGGTCAATCATGGAGGTTGAAGACACAAGGTGATATCTATCTTTGTTTTCATGTTTTTCCTCCTTTGTGCTTCATTATTTACTTTGGGCTTTTAGTTATTTAGCTTCTAATCTGCTAACCTAGAATTTTCCCTTAGTTACATTGGTGAACTCGACGTGATTTATTGCATTAACTTCTAATATTGATTTTCATCCTAGCCTTTGCATTGTCATTTAGACCTCACCACCATGTCTACAATTTACCTTGATATGCTTGCTAGTCAAGTTGAATATCAATTATTCCACAATGGTCAATACCAACAAGCCATAGAATTTAAAATACAATTCATCCAATCCAAATACCAATCAACCTCAACCCATGGTCAACTACCCACATATCCTTCTTACCAACAATCCATAAGCCCTAGTCATTCATCCATCTACCCTCGCTATCAAGAGTCACTTAACACAAGCCATACCATTAATCCACAACAAGTGTCCACTTATCACCCTTATCCTAACCTTGACAAGGGAAACCAACCTTCCACTAATCCATTCCAAGCCTTCACGTCCTATCCTAGTCCATCATCCACTAATTCATTCCAATCTATTCCATCTCAATCTACATCCACTCATGAAAATACATCTAGTCATGGTCTCCAAAATCACATCCCAATGCCTAAACTTGAGGATGCATGTCAAAAGGAAAGTCCAAAGCATGACATCATAGCTTCACCTTCATGTCAAGATCAAAGTAGTCCATCCCATGATCCTATCCTTAAGTCCATCCATGAAGTCATTCTCTATAACCATGGCATCCAAAATACACCTATCCATGATCAAGATCCCATTCCCAATCATGTAAGCCAAGAAAAACCTATCTTTGATCAAGATCCTACCATTGAACCATCCAAAGTGATCAAGAAGAACACAAAGAAGCTATCATTGACCAAGTCAAATACGAAGGCACAAAATATATCATTGATCAAATTGATTTCTTAAAGGACCAAGAAGACACAAACATGACAAATGATAAAGCCAAAATATCCTACCAAATAGGATCATCCGTCTTTGTCAAAGTAGGATTTCTTGTACATGAGAAAATTCCAAGCATTAGTTTCCACATACATAATGATGGGTTTGCATCTTGTTTTCAAAACAAAAAATACCTTATTGCAAAGATAATATGTTAAAGCATGCAGTATCAAGGAAGAGGACTAGGCATACATGAGCAAGGCATTCGGGAACCAATACATTTTTATGAAAATCCTAGACATCAAGGTCTTGGCTATTCTTCAATCAAGAAATCAAATGGTGTTAGTGATACCTCCATGATATTAGGGGACACTTTATCCAATACAAACATCAAAATGGGGGCCATGAGTAGTCCTTGTCATAAGGTTGCTTCCAACACTCCTTCCATCCACACCATAAAACATCATTCCCTCAATTGGAACCAACAACAACAAAATCTTACAAGTCTAAAGTCCAAAATCAAATGTCAAAGGCCATTGAGTACAAAAATCCAAGTGGACAAATGAAGTTAAAATGGATCCCAAAGAAAAATGGTTAAGCAAAGAAAATATTCTAAATCCAAAATCAATCAAAATGTGGAGCCACAAGAAAAAGGTCTCCCACATATAATAAATGTCCACCCCCTTCAAAATGGTCATCACGCAAGGCATATAAAATTCATGGTTCCAAACACTATCCCAATCAAAATTCCAAACTCCATCATTCACCACCCCAAGTTTGAAAATAAAAATTCTACATCCAAAATGCCAAATAGTCCACTTTACCATCATCCATCATAATCCTACATCTTGAAAGTGAATTGTCATATGATCTTTCAAGGACTATGTTGCATAGGAATAATATAGGTCTAGAGATATGAAGGAAATGACATGATGTTTCATAATGAGTATATGACCAAAGGATAGACATGTCAAGAGGTTTCCCAAAGCATGATTTATGTTTGTACACCAGTCGTTATCAAGATCAAAGGATTGAAAGGCCAATGCTTAGATGGATAAATGGAAATTTTATAAGGAAGGGAAGAGTATGGGAGATGAGATGGCCCCAAGTGTAATGGTCCACATAGATAATTTCCTTACACATGATGCATTTTGTTTTCATCATGGACTTATTTGGTTCTCACCATTGGATGAAATTTTTCTCTCTACTGATGATCACTTTGATGGTATGATGTAGATTTCGGTGTCATGATATGCCAATAGTAACCTTTATGGAGTAATTTTCTTGGGCATGTATACAAGTGATGTTATTGTGATCCTTTCGAATATTCGGTTAGCCTTATCGAAATACGACCATCATGATAGAGTTCCATGATAGTCCTTATGATAAAGAGTTGTTGCCAAGATGCGACATGTTTGTGACGTGGGATTTTTAGACTTTCGGAAAGATGTAGATTATGATGGATGATGGTAGGTGTGGGTGGACTATTTGGCATTTTGGATGTAGGAATTTTTATTTTCCAAACTTGGGGTGGTGAATGATGGAGTTTGGAATTTTGATTGGGATAGTGTTTGGAACCATGAATTTTATATGCCTTGTGTGATGACCATTTTGAACAAGTGGACATTTATTATATGTGGGATACCTCTTTTCTTGTGGCTCCACATTTTGATTGAATTTTGGATTTTGAATATTTTCTTTGCTTGATCCTTTTTTCTTTGGGATCCATTTTAACTTCATTTGTCCACTTGGATTTTTGTACTCAATGGCCTTTGACATTTGATTTTGGACTTTAGACTTGTAAGGATTTTGTTGTTGTTGGTTCCAATTGAGGGAATGATTTTTTATGGTGCGGATGGAAGGAGTGTTGGAAGCAACCTTATGACAAGGACTACTCATGGCCCCCATTTTGATGTTTGTATTGGATAAAGTGTCCCCTAATATTATGGAGGTATCACTAACACCATTTGATTTCTTGATTGAAGAATAGCCAAGACCTTGATGTCTAGGATTTTCATAAAACTATATTGGTTCATGAATGCCTTGCCCATGTATGCCTAGTCTACTTCCTTGATACTGCATTCTTTGACATATTCTCTTTGCAATGAGGTATTTATTGTTTTGAAAACAAGATGAAAGCCCATCATTATATATGTGGAAACTAATGCTTGGAATTTTCTCATCTACAAGAAAGCCTGCTTTGAAAAAGGTGGATGATCCTATTTGGTAGGATATTTTGGATTTATCATTTGTCATGCTTATGTCTTCTTGGTCCTTTAAGACGTCAATTTGATCAATGATATCTCTTGTGCCTTCGTATTTTGACTTGGTCAATGATAGCTTCTTTGTGTTCTTCTTGATCCATAGTAACCTTTTATGTTCTTCTTGAATGTTGTCCATGTCATTTGTTTGATTATCTATGTGTCCCAAGGAGGCAAGTGTCTCATTTTGTGAAATGGAGGTGTTTGGAGTTTGGATAGGATTGACTTCAAATGTTTGATCATGGATGGTATAAAGGTTGATAAGTAGATCACTTTAGGTCTCTTGTTCAATTGTAGGATCTTGATCAAAGATAGGTTTGTCTTGGCTTACATGATTGGGAATGGGATCTTGATCATGGATAGGTGTATTTTGGATGCCATGGTTATCTAGAATGACTTCATGGATGGACTTAAGGATAGGAACATGGGATGGACTACTTTTATCTTGACATGAAGGTGAAGCTATGATGTCATGCTTTGGACTTTCCTTTTGACATGTATCCTCAAGTTTAGGCATTGGGATGTGATTTTGGAGACCATGACTAGATGTATTTTCATGACTGGATGTAGATTGAGATGGAATGGATTGGAATGAATTAGTGGATGATGGACTAGGATAGGACGTGAAGGCTTGGAATGGATTAGTGGAAGGTTGGTCTCCCTTGTCAAGGTTAGGATAAGGGTGATAAGTGGACACTTGTTGTGGATTAATGGTATGGCTTGTGTTAAGTGACTCTTGATAGCGAGGGTAGATGGATGAATGACTAGGGCTTATGGATTGTTGGTAAGAAGGGTATGTGGGTAGTTGACCATGGGTTGAGGTTGATTGGTATTTGGATTGGATGAATTGTATTTTAAATTCTATGGCTTGTTGGTATTGACCATTGCAGAATAATTGATATTCAACTTGACTAGCAAGCATATCAAGGTAAATTGTAGACATGGTGGTGAGGTCTAAATGACAATGCAAAGGCTAGGATGAAAATCAAGATTAGAAGTTAATGCAATAAAGCAGGTCAGGTTCACTAATGCAACTAACCTAGAGTTTTCCCTTAGTTGCATTTGATTTCATGCTGACCTAGATTTTTACCTTAGTTACATTGGTGAACCCGACAACTGATTTTTAACTCAATATTTTAAAAATTTTGAGGAATTTTGGAGTTGGATCCTTTTTGTTGTAGGTTTTGTTAGCTTTTTGTTGCAGGTTTTGCATTATTTTGGGACAAAACCCTAGTTTTCAAATATTCGGCCATATCTGTCAAATAGCTACATATTTTCTCACAAAAAAAATTCTAAAAGTTTATGACAATATCAAGAGCTTTCAGTCCAAAAATCAGATTTTTTGGAGATGTTTTTAATTTTTTTATAATTTTTTTGTTATTTTTAATGAAAAATCAATTGTGAGAGAAAATTATCAATTTTTTTGGATATTTTTACATTTCTAGACATCTATCTGAGGTTCAATAGGGTTTTTTTCTTTATGTTTTAAATTTGGAAGAAAAATAATTAATCAAAAAATAGATTTTAAAAATTAGGGTTTTACAAAAAATTGCTTATATCTCACAAACGGTGGGAGATCTTTTCACAAAAAAAATTGTATATTTTGGATGATGTTAGGCGTCGTCAATCAAAAAAATAGAATTTTTAGACCTGTTTTGAATTTTTTATAATTTTTTTTATGATTTTTCATAAAAAAAATTAATATTAGGTGCAAAACAGCAAATTTTTCAAATTTATTTACATTTTTGGAAAGCTCTGGAAATTCCAGTAAGGTTCTATTCTCTGTATTTTTATTTTGGATGCAAAAATAATTTCCAAAAATTAGATTTGTCTTGACTAGCTAACCATCTAATATTAGTGATTAATTATCTTGTTAGGGTTTTGGCTTTGTTGTTGGTTTTGTGAATGTACAGGAAAATAAACACTTCAAAAGAAAAATTGGATCAAGTGGAAAAAAATTTGGAGCTAAATAAATTCTATGTGCACACATTCCATCTTTCATCTCTAATTATTCCTTGTTAACACACTTCAATTTGGGGCTTAAAAAGGACAACTTGTTTGACCACACATTTGGATTTTGGGGTCTAAAATCAATCTTGTTTGTTGTCACATCATTGAAATTGGGCTTAAAAAGAACCGTTTTCTTCCATCACACATTTTGGTTTTGGGTTAAAAAGAACAAGTGCTTCCATTGTTTGCTTACACACCTTTCATTTCTAAAGGGAAATTAATCACTGCGAGTGTGAATCAAGTGTGTGTGTCCTCCAAAACACCTCACTTGGTTCACTTTTTTCATACCCTTCTTAGGAGGCCTGCTTGGGAAATTAATCACTGCGAGTGTGAATCACCTCCAAAACACCTCACTTGGTTCACTTTTTTCATACCCTTCTTAGGAGGCCTGCTTGGAGTACACACCCCTCCAAGGGATGACCTCAATCGAGTGTGAATCCAAACACATGCTCCTTTGGGAGTTGAAATTTTGTCACTCTTGGCTAAGCCCCAAATAACTTTATACCTTTTGGGAAGTGAAGGTGAAGGGTGGGTTACCCCTTTCTCCCAATTGTGTAGCAGTATTTTTCTTTCAAATCATCCCTAGTCAACCTTGTGCATCCTAGCTTAATACCATTGGCCAATCGCCCCACTTTAATAATTGCTAGGATTGTTCTTGTGCTTGGAAGTGTCTTCTTATCATAATCATTTGTATTGCATTTTGCATCAAATCTTGTCTTGTGTGTGTGAATGTGTATTCAAGATTGAAATCTTAATCAAGCAAGAAAAATCAAAAATCAAAATAAAAAGTAAAAAACTATAAAAAAAATCAAAAAACATTAGAAACATTTCAAAAACAAACAAATCTAGGTGCCCTCCAACTCAAGTTATCCACATTATCTCTAAGTCAAACTTCTAATCTTCATTTTCATCCTAGCCTTTGCATTGTCATTTAGACCTCACCACCATGTTTGCAATTTACCTTGATATGCTTGCTAGTCAAGTTGAATACCAATTACTCTGCAATGGTCAATAACAACAAGCCATAGACTTCAAAAGACAATTCATCCAATCCAAATACCAATCAACCTCAACCTAGGGTCAACTACCCACATACCCTTCTTACCAACAATCCATAAGCCCTAGTCATTCATCCATCTACCCTCACTATCAAGAGTCACTTAACACAAGCCATACCATTAATCCATAACAAGAGTCCACTTATCACCCTTATCCTAACCTTGACAAGGGAAATCAACCATCCACTAATCCCTTCCAAGTCTCCATGTCCAATCCTAGTCCTTCCTCCACTAACCCCTTACAGGTCTCCACGTCCTATCATAGTCCTTCATCCACTAACCCTTTTCAAGCCACTTCGTCCCAACATACATTTAGTCATGCAAATTCTGTCCTTGTCCAAAGTCACATTCCATTGCCTAAATTTTAAGATACATGTCAAGATGAAAACCCAAGGCATGACATCATAGCTTCACCTTCATATCAAGATCAAAGTAGCCCATCCCATGACCCCATCCTTAAATCCATTCAAGAAGTCCTTCTAAATAACAATGGAATCCAAAATACACCTATCCTTGATTCCATTCCTAGTCATGCCATCCAAGACAATCCCATCTTTGACCAAGACACTACCATTGATCAAGAAACCCAAAACAGTCCACTCATCGACCTTCATGCCATTCATGATCAAATCTTTGAAGTTGACCCTATCCAAACTCCGAGCACATCTATTTCCCAAAATGATACACTTGCCTCCATGGGACACATAGATGATTTTCCTCTAGAACAAGAGTCTTCTACTATGGACATATTTGCAAATGATCAAGCTATAGCTGAATTTACTAGACTCTATGACAATGACCATAAAGACAGCTTTGACATCGACCTGGAAGCACTAGTAGAATCATCTGAATCTGACATGTCACAAAATTAGACCAAAATATGTCCAACATGTCAATGAAGCTAAGACATCCTATCAATTAGGATCATCTACTTTTGACAGAGCAGGCTTTCTCGCAAATGAGAATATTCCAAGTAATAGTGTCCACACACACAATGATGAATTTGCATCTTGCTTCCATAATGAAAAATACCTCATCACAAAGAGAATATGTAAAATCATGCAATGTCAAGGCAAAGGACTAGGCATACACGAGCAAGGCATTCGAGAACCAATACAGCTTCAAGAAAATTACAAACATCAAGGTCTTGGCTATTCCTCAGTCAGCAAATCAAACTGTGTTAGTGGTACCTCCTCGATATTGAGGGCAACTTTATCTACTACAAACGTCAAAATGAAATCCATGAGTAATCCTTGTCATAATGTTGTTGCCAACACTCCTCCCATCCACACCATAAACCATCATTCCCAACATCTTAAACCTTCCATTTGGAACCAACAAAAACAAAAGTCTTACAAGTCAAAAGTTCAAAATCAAATGTCAAAGACCATTGAATCAAACAAAAATCCAAGTGGAAAAATGAAGTCAAAATGGATCCCAAAGAAAAATCAATCAAGCAAAGAAAATACGTCAAATCCAAAAGTTAATCAAAATGTAGATCCACAAGAAAAGAGGACTCCCACATATAATAAATGTCCACCTTCTTCAAAATGGTCATCACGCAAGACATATAAAATTCATGGTTCCAAACACTATCCCAATCAAAATTCCAAACTCCATCATTCACCACCCCAAGTTTGGAAAATAAAAATTCCTACATCCAAAATTCTAAATAGTCCACCCACACCTACCATCATCCATCATAATCCTACATCTTGTCGAAAGTCTAAAAATCCCACGTCACAAACCCGTTGCATCTTGACAACAAATCTTTATCATAGGGACTCTTACATGTGGAACTCTATCACAATGGTCGTATTTCGATAAGGCTAACCCGAATATCAGAAAGGATCACAATAACATCAACCAGTTGTATACAAGTTTTATGATCTTGACAAGACAATTACTCCATAAAGGTTACTATTGGCATATCATGACATCGGCATCTACATCAGCACCATCAAAGTGATCATCTAGAAAAATTATATATATATATATAAGTAGAGAGAAAAAATTCATCCAATGGTGAAAACGGTAAACAGTCATGGATAAGTACCACGATGAAAACCGCAAACAGTCATGTGTAAGGACAATTACCTATGTGAACCATCACTCTTTAAGTGGATGACTTTGCACACCTTGGTCTATGTCATATCATGGTGTTTGTTGTCCATTCATCACATTTTACAGCCCAATGATGATTATGCAACACCTATTTGTACTTTGGAAAAATATTGAAAGTTTCTTTCTCATCCCACCATCCATGTCTTATGTGCTAACAGTTCTTCTATTCCTTTATCCTCTCATCCTCTTGTACATTTCGAGAGCACACTCGTGTTCTCTAAACCCGATTGTCCTCTCGAGGGGGCATACCACTACCTCCTCGTCATTCTTCCTCATCCTATCCTTTGCTGGGGCATGCTTCTGACTAAATTTTCTTTGTCACAATGTGACAGGCTGCATTATGACAAAGAGGGGCAAAATGTCGACACATAAAAATGACATGGGCCTCCAACCTCTATTTTTTGCCACATTCTTCCTAGCATAATTAAAACATTTAATTATGTCCCTGGTCCACTTTCAACTGTTAATTAAATAATTTTTAATTATTTAATTAATTTGTGTTTTTATTTCTCTTGATTATTTAAATAAATAAATTTTATTTATTTATTTAAATATGTCACTAATTGTCTAATATCTTTCCATAATTAAATAAATTTCTTAATTTATTTAATTATCTTTGTCCACTAATTCCTCTTGATTATTTAAATAAATAAATTTTATTTATTTAAATACGTCATTAATTCTCAAATGTCTTCTCATAATTAAATAAATTCTTTAATTTATTTAATTATGGTCCACCTTGGCATTTTCCCCATTTTAAATAAATTCCCACTTTCTAATTTCCCTTCTTTTAGTAAATAATTCAAATTAATTAGTTACTACCACATGACCCCACTTTTTGAATTAAATTAATTTTTAATTCAAAATGACTTTTTTCTCCATAAATCAAGTAATTTCTAATATTATTTGATTTTTCAGCTCTCTTTTTCTATGCCATTCTTATCTCCTTGTCACATGCATTGTCAACCCTTGATTTGATTTTTTCAAATTAAATCTTGTCCACTCATTTCAAATTTGACATAATGTTGCCCTAACCCTAATTGTGGGTTGTCATATTGAATCTTGTCCATTGATTCTAGGGCATTTGTCAATCCTCAATCTTGGCCATTCATTCAAAATTGCATTTTCTGTAAAATGGCAATTTTGGTCTCATTTTCTCATCTCATGCAATCTTGTCTTAGGCATACTTCATCTCTCTTGGCATTTTTCCATACTTTAGTCATAGTTTAGAGTTCCATACTAGTTGCATAGTTGCATGGTATTGCATTTTGTCATCAAATCCTTCAACATTTGCTTTGGTCTTGGCATTGTCACATATTGCTCACATAAAATCTGAGGGCACATTACATATTGCAACAAATAGAGAAGGTGTAATGGAGGTCAATCATGGAGGTTGAAGACTCAAGGTGATATCTATCTTTGTTTTCATGTGTTTCCTCCTTTGTGCTTCATTATTTACTTTGGGCTTTGAGTTATTTAGCTTCTAATCTGCTAACCTAGAATTTTCCCTTAGTTACAGAAATAAATGAAATTATAAGTGAGATACTTAAATCCTTTAAAATATAGACTTACTAATACATCTTGAGAAAAAATGAAATTTCGAATAGAAATTTATGGATTCTTAAAAAGGGTCCCATTTTTTTTCTATATGCTTGAATTTTTTAATTGGGAAAATGCATTATATTAAAAATAGAAAAAAAATTACAAGAGTACAAATGTGCCTAAAAGAGGCACATCCCAACCCAAATGATTGTCAGAGGCAGTCAAACAAAAAACAACAAAGCATATACCAACTAAAACAACAGAAAGAAAAGTTGCTAAGGGCAGCATACAATTGAGATGAGACTCATTTTTCTCCAAGAGCAAGTACATGATCATCTGTAATGATATTAAACATTGAAAGTAGAACTCCATTATAATTTTTAGCACGCTTGAGTTATGGTAAGAACAATTTCGAGTGTGGAAGTAAAAAATCTATTAAAGTGTAATATTTATTTTAATGAACTTTTATGATAAACTCTATTGTTTGTAATCATTCACAAGAACTCTTTTTAATTGAGCTTTGTTTGCATATCTAAAAATCATTAGAAACTTACATTTTTGTTTATATGGTGTATGAATATATTCTTTAAATATTTTTTATTTAAAAAATAATAATGATTTTTAAGTGGAATATAATATTATTATTATAATTATCAATTAATAAATATATTTATTTTGAAAATTTTATATTTATTGAAGAAGTTCAAATATTTTGAATTTTTTTAATATCAATTAAAATAATGTCATAAAAACTTAACTGCTTTTTATAATAGATATAAATTATCATGATCAGTAAATTTATTTAATGTTCAAATTTTATCCTAAACACAACACTTTACTTTTTTATATACAAATTACAAGGTAAAATTAAATAACCAATTTAGATGCTAAATGCAGGCTTAGTGTGAATTTTCTTCTTAGTATGTTTAAAATTTCATCCCATTTAAATTATAATTTTGGAGGACAATTCTTTTTTTAGATAAAAAAAGAGGTGTGTAGAAATTTACACAATATAAAACCTTTTTTTTTAGGAATTAAAAAATAAACAATAAAGTATTCTACCTCTAGGGATCATGCTAAAACAAATCATTCCCTTAGAGGCAATATTATAGTCAAAATTGGCTTAGATTTCCTCCTTGTTAGTGAATGAGAAAACATTCTTTAGTGTCATTTCAACATTAGAATTGAAGAGAATGGTAGAAAATAATGTTGGACTCGTCATATTGGTTGTAATATAATGTTAAGTTTTCATTCATCATGGTCCACCATTTTAGGGCAATCCTTCCACAATGCAAATTGAACATTTTGACAAAATTTAAAAATAGATAAACAAATTAACTAGTTTTTATGTTAATAATCTATTAATCAATATATCAAAATTATTGTACAATGCCATCTTCTATTTATATTTTGATAATAAAATTTAAGTGAAAAGTATTATCTTAGATCAACTTAGAAGAAATCAATTAGAAAAACCTACATGCAAAAGGATAATATAAAAATATGATTAGGGAAAGACTAAGTTGACTCCAGTCTAATTCATATTGTAAATATAATATGGAATAATTCATAATTATCTTATCATATGTATATAAATGAAGAATGTTAATTAGGTTAAAGAGAAATAATTTACTATTAAAATGTGTGGCTCCTAGAAATGACCAATATATCATGGAGCACCACATGTATGAAACATAACATAACATGAATATTTAGGAGAAATTAATGTTTAAAATTAATTATTATGGGACCATTTTCTTTATATTTATGATTTTTAATAACATTGAATTGAGGATTTTCTCATCTTAATTTTAACTCACTTTAAAGTCTAGGACAAAACTTTATAACAATTCAAAAAAATTGGTGACTTAGAAGTATGGAAGAGACAAAACCTTATCTTAATTTTTTGGGATTCTCTCAATTTTATTATTTTGAACATTTTATTTGCATATGTCCTCCCTCACAAAAAGAGTCGTTTATGGGAGATTTTGTGAAAGACACATTGAGGTATTTGTAATATGAGATAATTTCAACCAATTTATTTTTCTTTGGGTCATATTACTTGCTTGAGATTCTATGTTGGTTGCATTGATGACCATTTATGTCTTTTCCTCTCCATGATTTAGTAGTAGACCATAAGCATTAGGAAATACTATCAAAGCTAATGATTCTTTTGCAAACTACAAAATAAAAAATGTCTTATATTGTAGCTATGATTGGAAATTGTAGGTAGCCTTTATTATTTGCTCAAAAAATACATTTCACTTTTTTACAATGTAACTTCTCCCACTTGATTTTTTTATTATTGTCACATCTTTCTTGTCAAATATATGTGCATATTGTTAAGCTTATATTATATTCAATTTAATATTTGGATTGTAGGAACTCAACAATGTGTAACTCCTCTCAAAAAATGGTTTAGCTTATATATAATTACTTAGTTGGGGTCACTAATGAAAGCTTTATATAATTTAATTATTTTATTGTGGTTGATCAAGCACAAAATAAATAATGTGTAGTTTCTTGGTGAATGATTTTTTAAGAAACTTTAAAGCTATTCATTAACCATCTATGTTGAAAGAAGTACATAAAAGAGAAATAATGAGGTAGATTAGTTAAAAGTGGTTGTCTATAATATTTAATGGTTCTTGTTTAAGGTGTTGGTAGGTTATAATGCAATGATAATAGAGTATTGGTGGCATTCTATATTAAAAGTGGTGGCATTAATTAAGAGGATGAGAAACCCATGCCCTAAAGTTGAGCTTTAAATGATATAAGATGAGTGCAAGTGTTTTTATATTTAAATCAATTGTATGTACAAGTTATCATGTGCTTTATAAAGCAATAATATATAAATACTTATATTGGTGAGTGTACATCCATCACTCATCTAACTAGAAAAGAAAAATATTCTCTAATCCACCTATGTAGAACCCAAATAAGGTGCAAAGTGTTGAGAAATATTAATTGGAATTATTAAAGGTCATATACATCATGAGCACATCCTCATTTTGTAGGACCCTCTTAAATAATTCTCACACAAGAATTACCAAATATTTACCTGTATAGAAGTCTTATGGTCAATAAAGCAACATCGTACTTTGTACCTCCAAGATTCTATTTCTTATTGTGTTAAACATCCAGATAAAGAAGCCTAAAGATAAACAAAGCAAGAACAAACTAGACCCATGTGCTTGTGGGAGTTGGCTTCTCAATATATTAATAATATACAATAAATTTTTTTTTCTATGATGAAGAGTTATTACATTTTAAAAAGCTAGGAAAATAATTGAAAATTAGTTTCAGTAAGGTAATGCAAAGGAGTTTTGTTTATAAATTGTACAATATTTCTTTGATACGTTGTAGGACACGACGCAATTCATTCCAGTCACATGAGATTACATGTATACTATTTTATATTCTATATCAAAATTATTGTACAATGTCATCTTCTATTTATATTTTGATAATAAAATTTAAGTGAAAAGTATTATCTTAGATCAACTTAGAACAAATCAATTAGAAAAACATACATGCAAAAGGATAATGTAAAAATATGATTAAGGAAAGACTAAGTTGACTCCAGTTTGATTCATATTGTAAATATAATATGGAATGATTCATAATTATCTTATCATATGTATGTAAATGAAGAATGTTAATTAGGTCAAAGAGAAATAATTTACTATTAAATTGTGTGGCTCCTAGAAATGACCAATATATCATGGAGCACCACATGTATGAAACATAACATAACACGAATATGTAGGAGAAATTAATGTAAAATTAATTCTTATGGGACCATTTTCTTGATATTTATGATTTTTAATAACATTGAATAAAGTATTTTCTCATCTCAATTTTAACTCTCATTTTAAAGTCTAGGACAAAACTTTATAACAATTCAAAAAAATTGGTGACTTAGAAGTATGGAAGAGACAAAACTTTATCTTGTTTTTTTGGGATTCTCTCAATTGTATTATTTCAAACATTTTATTTGCATATGTCCTCCCTCACAAAAAGAGTCGTTTGTGGGAGGTTTTGTGAAAGACACGTTGAGGTATTTGTAATATGAGACAATTTCAACCAATTTATTTTTCTTTGGGTCATATTACTTGCTTGAGATTCTATGTCGGTTGCCTTGATGACCATTTATGTCTTTGCCTCTCCATGATTTAGTAGTAGACCATAAGTATTAGGAAATACTATCAAAGCTAATGATTCTTTTGTAAACCTACAAAATCAAAAGTGTCTTATATTGTAGCTATGATTAGAAATTGTAGGTAGCCTTTATTATTTGCTCAAACAATACATTTCACTATTTTACAATGTAATTTCTCCCACTTAAATTTTTTATCATTGTCACATCTTTCTTGACCAATATATGTGCATATTGTTAAGCTTATGTTATGTTCAATTTATTATTTGGATTGTAGGAACATTATTTCAAGTGCAGTTATAACCCTTTGTCAATTTGAGACAAAGATAGCATTCCAAAAGGAGGTATCCAAATGCATGTTAACATAACACGACTCATAGAGAGCAAGGTAATTATCATTTCAGAGGTTAAAAATAGCGCAGTGCCATGACTATTTCAATGTAGTCTCCAAGGTGACATTTAATGCAAGGGTCAAATATCGGGCTTCAAGTTAAGGATTTCACCTTAAGTTAAATGTAAAAGTGATGTAAAGGGTATGGATGAACTTCGAACCCTAACACCCGAAAGGGTAGAAGTTGGAGAAGGATGTTTCGAGCTTCGCGAGTTGGAGGTATGGCTTATGCCTTACTAGAAGGTAAGTATGCAGTATGATGTATGAGCTAACTCTGACATTCAACAAGCTCAATGGTCAGATATTAGGCTTCAGGGTTAAGGCTTTCACCTAAACTGGAATGTTAAAGTGATATAAAGGGTATGGAGGAATTTTGAACCTTGACACCCAAAAGGGTAGAAGTTGGCGAAGAATGTTTTGGGCTTCGCAAGTCAGAGGTATGGCTTATGCCTTACTAGAAGGAAGGTATGCAGTATGATGGATGAGAGAACTCTAACATTCGAAAAGCTCAATGTAATGTTGGTGTTTTTGCACTTCAAGATTTCAAAGGTCTAAGTGGTGGTTTGCAATAGTTGTGAAGGATAGTAAAAGGTAGAGGGGAAGGTTGATGGCGAAACCCTCATGGGTATAGTAGACTTTGGACTTCATTGTTTGGGCTTGTCTCTATGAAGTAAGAGGGATTGGTGACCCCCAACTCCCAACAAGTATGATAGGTGGCAGAATCCTGCCATTCCACAGGAAGCATATTTTGACTTGGTGGTCATTGTAAGTAATGTTTATATGGTTTTTGGCCAATACTATAATTTTGGGGTTCATTGTAATTACTATTTATAATATAATACATATATCGGCTATGGCCTTTTACCAAAAAAGAAAAACAATGTAACTCCTCTCAAAAAGTGATTTAGCTTATATATAATAACTTAGTTGGGGTTACTAATGCAAGCTTTTTATAATTTAATTATTTTATTGTGGTTGATCAAGCACAAAATATTTAAGAAACTTTAAAGCTAGTCATTAACCATCTATGTTGAAAGAAGTACATAAAAGAGAAAGAATGAGGTAGATTAGTTAAAAGTGGTTGTCTATAATATTTAATGGTCCTTGTTTAAGGTGTTGGTAGGTTATAATACAATGATACTAGAGTATTGGTGGCATTCTATATAAAATGTGGTGGCATTAATTAAGAGGATGAGAAACCCATGCCCTAAAGTTGAGCTTTATATGATATAAGATGAGTGCAAGTGTTTTTATATTTAAATCAAGAGTATGTACAAGTTATCATGTGCTTTATAAAGCA
>VDFB02251338.1:0-178892 GCA_007258455.2 Sequoia sempervirens
TATATATGCCATTGTATATGTCATTTTGCCATTTTGTAGTAACTGTGAAGCACAGTTGTTAAATGGGTTTCTATGAAGCATTGAATGGCGGTTAAATGGGTTTTCTGTGAAGCATTGAACGGCTATTGGTTAAAGAAAATGGGTTTTCATTGATGGCAAAATAAAATATTTTGTTTGCATGCAGGGTTTTCATTTCAAATGCATAGTTGTTAATGTTTTTTTGTTTTGAGGGTTTTCAAATTTCACTATGAAGAATTGAACGACTATTTGTTGGGAGGATGGGTTTTCATTGACGGGAAAATAAAGGGGTTTTCATTTGAAATGCAGAGGTGTTTTGTGTGTTTTTGTGGGTTTTTGTGTTGGCTTTTAAATTTTTCGTTTTGGCTATTTGTTATGAAGATGAGTTTTCATTAACGAGAAAATAAAGGTTGTTCCTTGTGAAAACGGGTTTTTATTTGAAACACAATGTGGGTTAGCAAGGTAATGATTGGTGATCTCAAGAAACAACTTTCTAGTGCTTTCGATATGAAGGACTTGGGGGCTGCCAAATACATTCTTGGAATAGAAATTAGAAGAGATCATGGTAGACAAAATGCACCTATGTATGTAACATTATATCGTACCTCCCATCCCCCATCCCACGTGTTGGACAAAAGGCATCGACGGAAAGACTTGACAGATGGTTAGTCGCGTGTCGTCACATGTTTGTCGTTGGAAAAGGATGCACAATCGGTGGGAAAGACAAAAAAGTTAGACAAAATGCCCTAAATGTCGCCATTTTCCACATTTCATTTTGCAGTTTGTTGGGGAGGGACGCGCGGGTGACAAAATGGAGTTGTAGGCGACCAAGTCTCTAACTACGGTAAAAACTTTTCAATTTTTTTATGTACATAGGTGTCTTTTGTCTACGAGTTAGTCGTCTCCCTAAATTTTTCCATTTGCCACATTACATTATGCAATTTGCTGGGGAGTGCAGGCAACAGAATGGAGGTTGAACGAGAGCAACACATTCAACAAGCGCAACAGCTAGCCAACAAGTATGTATATCTACCATTGTATATGTCATTTTTCCATTCTGTAGTAACTGTGAAGCACGACTGTTAAATGGGTTTCTGTGAAGCATTGAACGACGATTAAATGGGTTTTCTGTGAAGCATTGAACGACTATTGGTTAAAGAAAATGGGTTTTCATTGATGGCAAAATAAAATGTTTTGTTTGTGTGTAGGGTTTTCATTTCAAATGCATAGTTGTTTATTTTTTTTGTTTTGAGGGTTTTCAAATTTCACTGTGAAGAATTGAACGGCTATTTGTTGGGAAGATGGGTTTTCATTGATGGGAAAATAAAGGGGTTTTCATTTGAAATGCAGAGGTGTTTTCTGTGTTTTTGTGGGTTTTTGTGTTGGCTTTTAAATTTTTTGTTTTGGTTGTTCGTAGTGAAGATGGGTTTTCATTGACAGGAAAATAAAGGTTGTTCCTTGTGAAAACGAGTTTTCATTTGAAACACAATGTGGGTTATGTGTTGGCGGGTTTTCAAAATCATAATTTGGAATGGATAGAAAGCCCAAAACCGTACACGCAAACAAAACCTTTTATTTTCCCATTGACAATCTCATTATGAAGGTTGCAGTGTCTAAATGGTTTTGAAACATTAGGTGGGTTGTAGGTTTTGTAAAAAACTGTGTGTATATATTGAAAAGATTTGTGTTATTTAGACCATAGGAATGTGGTGATAGGCACCGTTTTGTAAACAGCCAGTATGGTATTTGCCTTTAGGGTGTAGAGGGTTTTACAACATTGTGTGGGTTGGAGGTTTCGTAAATCATGTTGTCACCTCACCTCCCACTGTGTTTTCCAACCTGCAATCATACTGTGCATGTATATTTGGATCATATTGAGAAATTTAATGTATATTTGGATAAATGCATAATGACATTTCCCTTTTTCCATCTGATTGGAACAAATAAAATTCTCAACATTATTTGTAGTGTTGGAAAACACACTATCCCATGTCAGTTAGTTTGTTTTGAAAAGTTTTGTTTCATTACGATCAAGAATGCAATGAATTCCACTTTCAAATTTTTGAACAACTCTTTGCTACAGTCAAAATGGCATTTCACTTTCTTCATCTGATTGGAGCAAATAAAATGCTCGCATTATTTGAAGTGTTGGAAAACACAATGTCTCCTCTAAGTTGTTCCCTCAAATACTAGTATATTATATGAATTGGCCTTTAATATTGGTATAGTATACCATTAGGAGGGAAGCTAAAGTGTAGACAAAATGAACCTATGCATGTAATGTTATATCATAATCCCCATTCTCCATCCCACGTGGTGGACAAAATGCACCGACAAAAAGACTTGACAGATGGTTAGTCATGTGTCGTCATGTGTCTGTTGTCGGAAAAGGATGTGCAAATGATGGGAAAGTCAAAAAGCAATAGACAAAACACACCTGAAGATCCCTCAAATACTAGTGTCTAAATGGTTTTGAAACATTAGGTGGGTTGCAGGTTTTGTAAAACACAATGTTTTGCATCCTACAATTTTACAAAACAGTATGTATGTATTGGAAAGCTTTGTGTTATTTAGACCATAGGAGTGTGGTGATAGGAACTATTCTGTAAACACCCAGTAAGGTACTTGGCTTCAACGTGTAGAGGGTTTTACAACATTTTGTGGGTTGGAGGTTTCATAAATCATGTTGTCACCTCACCTCCCACTGTGTTTTCCAACTTGCAATCATACTATGCATGTATATTTGGATCATATTAAAAAATTGAAACACAATTTTTACTCTGCGTAAGACTTGTTATAAGGTGCCTTTCATTACATTTGTACTGTCTAAATTACATTCATACCATTTTGTAAAATTCTAGGTTTCAAAACACTGGTTTTCTCCTCCAACTCCTACATGTGCACTCCAACCTTCACCTTTCAATGTGCAGACATGAAACGCAGAGTGTTTTCCCCCTTCTTTCTCCAAACTAAAAATGTACGCATCAATCCGCCTCCAATTCCCATGCCAGGAAAAAAAGATCTGAAAATGACAACTCATACTCACATTGTTTGTATTGTCTAACTTGCATTCATACTGTTTTGTAAAATTTCAGGTTGTAAAACCCTGGTTTTTTTAAATTTGCAACCCACGTAATGTTTTAAAACCCTTTACAACTAACAACCCAATCGGTTACTCACCTCTCACCTCAATTTGGTATATTTTATAATTTCCTTAAGAGCGTTTTATGAATTAGATAGTAAGAATGTAATGAGATTGGAAAACACTGAGTTTTAAGAAATCTGCAACCCACACAATGTTGTAAAATTGTCTAGACGTAATAGCCCAATTGGTAAGTCAAGAAAACCGAGTTGACGCACCTATGTACATACAGTCAGTTAGAAACAACCCCTCACCTCAACTCGCTTGGTCGTCTCCACTGCCTGCAACGCCCCCTTACTCTCCAACGTTTCACTTTCAACCTGCAGAATGAGAAAACCCAGAACACAGTGTTTTCCAAGAACAGTACTTGTTACAATTTAAAATGCATGTCTTAATCACATCAACGCCCTTCCCTCCCGCAGTGAACGGATAGCTTCTCGCACAAGGAAAAATAGCGTTGGCTTAATTCAATGCGATGGGACACCTCCTCGCTTTCCTCACCGTGACGTTTCCTCCCGTCTATCAGTTTCATCACTTTTATCATCCATCTTGGCAGACCCTGCACTATGTCGTCTCATCATGTTATGTATGTTTCTATGTATGTTGTTATGTATGTCTTTCTACGTTTTTGTATGTACATAGGTGTGTTTTGTCGGGATATTAGTTGTGTCCGTAGAGGGTTTTACAACATTGTGTGCGTTGGAGGTTTCATAAATCATGCACTCACCTCCCACGGTGTTTTCCAACCTACAATCATTTAGAGTTTTAATGGTTGTTGGAAAACAATAGGTGTTTATAAAACGGTGACTTTTATTGCATTCCCATTGCCTAATTAACAAAAGCTTTTCAAGACATTCATGCCCCTGCTCTCCAGCACGTAACTTTGAATGTACATAATGAAATAAATGGCAAACTACATTGTGTTTTCCAACCTGCAAATTATATTTTGCATTTATTTTTAAATCATATAAGGAAATTGAATTGCAATTTTTTTGTGTAAGAGTTGCTATAAATTGTGAAGGTGAATGAACTTTAGTACATTCTTACTATCTACAAACTTTAAGGTTTTCATTAGAAGCATGATGTCTATATATAATTGCATGTTGGAAAACAGTATGTGTTATGAATCCTGCAACCCAAATATTATTGTCAGCTTTGAGAGTGTCTTTCTTATTAGAGAATACAAATATTTTGTTTTTAATAAGTTGTTTACAAACTTTTTTCTACCTTTTCACATAGAATTCTCATTTCTCCATCTAATTGATTCTCTTTTTTGCACTAACATCCTATTTTTCCTTCTTTTCATGTTATGTATGTTTTCTATGTATGTTTTTGTGGATGTTTTTATGCATTTTTGTATGTACATAGGTGTGTCTTTTCAGTAGATTAGCTGCTATTTTTTGGTCAACCATGGTGATCACCAAAGCTTTTGTTGACTTGTTAACCTTTATTTTTTCCATAATTTGTATTTTTCAGTCATATGTACAAGTAATGGTTCAGTTTACAATATCATTGAATAATAGTTACAATATTGATATGTCATTTAGATGTTCATTAAGAGACGTGGGATATAAATAGAAGTTTGATAGTGGTATGTGGTATCCTTCTTGTTTGTCTTCTATGCCCTTATTGATTATTACAAGTTATGGCATCTTTCATATGTTAGGAGAGATGAGTTTTTATATATTTGAATGAACATTCAGTGCTTCATAGTTCCTACAAAATGACAGATATAATTGTTGATATATATTACTAGTGTTAGCGATAGGTTAAATTGGAAATTAAATTCTCATTGTATATTTTAATATGTTTGTTTATTGTTTGTACAAGTTGACATTTTGGACTCACCAAAACATATAATCCTATATTGGTGAAATTTGGAATAAAAAGAATTTTTGTAGTACCAAATATCTTCAATATGCCAATTTAATCTATCGCTGACACTTGTCTTCCTTCCAGGTGGTTGATATATTTGAGGAAACATAATTGAATAGAACAAGGGCAGGTGGATTGAGAAGGATGCTTTAGGATACGTGAAGCTTTTGCACTAAATACAAGTGATTCTAGCCATCATAGCTTGAATTGCATGTGTACTGGTCAATTAAATTTCCAAAATTTATTTTGCATTAAGAAGTTATGATTTATTTATATATGAGATGCTCACTATGGCGAATGCAAAGAATTTCTAGTTTAATTTCAAAAAAAAAAAAATGTTACATTATTGTGTGCCTATTATATCGTAAAATTTTACATGAAGGATGTTTCCTCATTGAAGTGTGAGTGTTACATGGGAAATGGTTAAAATAGTAGTGAACAATGATACTACATCCTTTTAATTATCCCTTTACACAAAAACACATAAGGAGCTCTGCATTTCAAATGAAAACCCTTAATTTTCTCGTCAATGAAAACCCATTTTCTTAATGAACATGGCATACATAGAAATGGAAGATTTACATACCTGCTAGCTAGTCACTGTGCCTGTCGAATGTGTTGCTCTCGTTTGGCCTCCAAACACGAACGCTTGCAACTCCATTACATCACCCGTGCTCCCTAACAAACTGTAAAATGAAAATGTGGAAAATGGCAAAGTTTAGGGAATTTTTCTAACTTTTTGACTTTCCCACCAGCCACACATCCTTTTCCGGTGATAGACACGTGATAGCACGCACCTAACCATTTGTCAAGTCCTTTCGTCGGTGCCTTTTTTCTAGCACATGGGATGGGGGATGTGGGTTATGATATAACATTACATACATAGGTGTGTTTTGTCTACACTTTAGCTTCTCGCCTAACAATGTCGTCAGGTCAGTTTTCCCGTCACTTTGAATGATGTTGGTGTTCTTTTCCTTGCGCGAGAAGGTATCCTTTCAGCGTGGGTGGGAAAGGGATTTGACGTGATTAAGACATGAATTTTAATATGTAAGAAATATTGTTGTTGGAAAACACTATGTGTTGTGGGTTTTCTCATTCTACAAGGTGAAAGCGAAAGGTTGGAGAGTAGATGGGGGAGACAAAAAACCAATGGAATTGAGGTGATGGGTTTGTAACTAATTGGGTTGTCACTTGTAAAGGGGTTTAAAATATTGTGTGGGTTGCAGATTCCGAAAAACCAATGTTTTACAACCTAGAATTTTACACAACAATATGAATGTCTTGAAAATATTTTGTTATTTAGACCATAGGAATGTAATGAAAGGAACCATTTTTTAAACACCCAGTGTTTTCCAACAACCATTAACACTCTGTATGATTGCAGGTTGGAAAACACAATGGGATGTGAGTGCATGATTTATGAAACCTTCAATCCACACAATGTTGTAAAATCTTGTATGGACGCAACTAATCTCCCAACAAAACGCACCTATGTACATACAAATTTATGCATAAAAACATACATGACAACATACACAGAAACATAGATAACATGATGAGACGACATAGTGTAGGGCCTACCAAGATGGATGATTAAAGTGATGAAACCAACAGACAGGAGGAAACGTCACGGTGAGGAAAGAAAGGTGGTGTCTCATCGCATCGAATTACACCAACAATTTTTTTCCTTGTGCGAGAATCTATCTATTCACTGTGGGAGGGAAGGTTGTTGATGTGATTAAGACATGTGTTTTAAATTGTAACAAGTATTGTTCTTGGAAAACACTTTGTGTTTTGGGTTTTCTCATTCTACAGGGAGTTGCAGGTCATGGATATATAAGACTATCCAAATTCACCTGAGGGGTGAGTAACCAAATGGGTTGTTACTTGTAAAGGGTTTGAAAACAGTATTTGGGTTGCAAGTTTCATAATGTCAAATGTTTTGGAACCTACAATTACACATAGATGGTATGAACGTAATGACAACACTTTGGTTACTTACACAGTGAGAACCTAATTGGTTGGTGTGTAATACCCCTCTGTTTTGCTTTCTGGCTGGACAGTGTGTCCTTGGATGCTTTGATGTGATTTTTGGTTATTGAGATGTTGTATCATGTTTATGTTATTTGATCGCTATTTATAGAGCGATAGTCTATTTGTGTGATGTGATGTATCTTATCTGATACTTTATTTGGCATGTTTTAATTGGTATAATGATGACTAGTTATTGTAACATGTAATCGCATGAGATATCTGTTTATGATGGAACTGTCAATCTATGATGAGTGTATTGGTGAAGGGGACGAGATCGCATCACTCGCTTGCGAGTGCCCTACGATTCTGAGATTTCCTCTTCACGGTGTATTTTATTTATCATATATATGCATGTTTGATATACTCTTTGTTCGTAGGTTGACAGCTATAGGATATTGAATCCACCTGATTTCACAGGTTTAAGTGTGTCCATTGACCAACGGTAATCGATTGAGAGATAGTAGCTAGGTTTTTCGTGCCAAGTCATCACCCTAGTCATAGTGTGTCGTCAGGTTGTCGTCAGAGTTAGTTGTTTTATTATGGCTCGTTCCTCCTTGGTTATTTATTTAATTTCTTATTATAAAGGTTATTAAATGGCGGGTGTAGTTAAAATGATGACTAAATATATCTAATTGCAATGTTGAAATGTTATTTGTTTTATTGATTAATTTGATTTAATTAATAAAATTAGATTTAGTTTATTGATTAATTAGGTTAATGGTGATAAATTAAATAAAGTAGTTGTTTTAGCATTATTGGATATTAAGATTTAAATTAAAATAAAAATAGAAATCATGTATGGAATGTATGGGTTCTTAATTCTATAAGTAATTAAATGTTATGTTGCAATTCATGTTTCTTGTTTGGATTTTAAAGTAATCTTAGTCTCATAACCTTAGAGTTTGTTGGCAATGGATAGTGATCTTGCATGTTAATTATACTTAAACAAAAAAAATAGCACATTTGAGTAGTTAATTGCAACTTCCTCTAGGGTCGCGTGGCGGGGCATTACATGGTGACACCTCAGTTGATTTTGGATACTTTTATGTATCCCCCACTGGAAATTATATTGACAGTATGAATGTATTCAACAACCCTTAATTTCAACAAACATTCCATTTTAATATCGTCATACGTTTGGAACAAAAAATGCACATAATAGTTGCAGCATGGAAAACACACAGGGTTGTGACTCACTTCTCAATTCTTGTTCAATGAGAACTTTCTGTTATGCAAACTATAACAAAACAATGTATTGAAGTTCACCTTCATATTTTATAACAAACCTTACTTTTAGCGAACATTCCATTTCAATATCGTCAGATGTTTGGAACAAAAAATGCAGAAAAAAAGTTGCAGGAAATGGAAAACACACAGGGTTGTGACTCACTTCTCAATTCTTGTTCAATGAGCACTTTATGTTATGCAGACTGTAACAATAATTGTTTGGTTGTGTGTTTATAATGTGCATTCTATATATGTTAATATGAAATATACCAGTAGGAAATGCCACCTAAAGTCTTATTGTTTATGGTAGCTTGCTTATAAATGAAAGAAATAGGTTGACATTTAAATCGTTTGAGGTTGACTATTTTTCTCATCACAGATACTTTTAAATGAATAATCATATTAAATGATATTTGTAACAATAAAAATGGCATTTCACTATCTTCATTTGATTGCAACAAAAAAAATGCCCACATTATTTGCAATGTTGGAAAACACACTGTCCCCTGTCAATTATTTGCTTGTGAAAAGTTTTTGTTTCCTACACACCAAGAATGTGAGGAAATCCACCTTAAAATTTTGTTTCTTATGATTGAAAAAATATATGCTTGCTTACAATAGACGATGCAATAAATTTTGGAACTTTAACTGTCTCATAACACTTGCAACTTGTTTACATATTACAAGCAACCACAGATGTATACTTTAAAAGGGAAAGTGGAAGAAAGCAGGAGAAAGGGTAATTTTAAAATCTACTTTTTAACATGTATTTTGATATTTTGAATGAATTGGTTGTATGTATTTGAATTTGATGTGACGTTTACATTCCTGTCATTAGAGGGTAAGGATGGACAAGGAAGTGGTGGGCACGAGCAGGTTAGTGTCCGTTTGGGATAGGAAAATGTGTCTTGATAGGGCAATAATAAGAAAGGGTGCCTAGGGAGGAGATCGTTTTCCTGGGAAAAAATCTTGAGAAATAAGAAACTCGTTATCCTACTAAATTGATGTAATAGGACAACGGGTTTCCAATTTCTCAATTTCTGGCAAGGAAGCAGAAAAATTGGGCCTTGACCTTATTGGCGATGTTTCTTGGATAGAGTTTTCAATATCTTGAATACTTTTATGTGTCATTGCAGTCGCTTTTTGCTCATATTTTAGAGTATCTTTGTGATTTCATTTAGAAAATTTCATTTCTGTTACAAATATGTTGATTTTGACAATATATCGGGAAACACATTGTCCCTGGTTCTTTCAAAGGAAGAAAGGGTAATTTTGAAATTTGCTTTTGAACGTGTATTTTCATATTTTGAATGAATTGGTTGCATACATTTGAATTTGATGTGACATCAACATTCTTCACGTTACAAGGCAAGTATGAACAAGGAAGTGGTAGGTGTGAAGAAATGTTGTCAATAAGCTCAAGGCCCAATTTTATTGATTCTTGACACTAGCCTGCTCAATTTCTAATTTCCTTCATTTTTTGTCAAAGAAGCGATAAAATCAGGATTTGATTATTGGCGATGTTTCTTCATTTGTCTATTTTTTCCTTTTCCTTCTCATCTATTTCCAATTGTATTTCTCCTCCACGGGTACATATAAATGATATCATTACGTATATATAAATGTCTTACAAATGTTGTATGTGTTTTTAGATAAGACTTTTATCTCTCCCCCTATTGATTCTCTTTCTCTGCGCTTAGATCTAATGTTTCCTTTTCCTTATATCCATAGATTAATTGTTGAATGTAGTCATTTATATTGATGGGTTTGTTACACCCTGAAGGTGTTGAAAGTGCAATGGTCGAAGCAAAGGCTTCCCCGAACCCTCTTGTTACACGTACAACAACGAGGATCTATGCGAGTGCAATCACCTCACTGTTAGTTCCAAGGACCTAAAGAAGCCTATAAGATTTTATTTGAGTGTCTCCTCAATTTCACATAAAAGGCACTATAGGAGAGGATGAGAGAGGTTGACAATAGTCATTTTCCATTCGGTCTTTGATCATGTAATTATTGAAAAATTATGGTGTGGAATTACATTATCTTTGATCATGTAATTATTGAACAATTATGGTGTGGAATTACACTATTTTGGTATGTTTGAAGACTACAGTCTTCTGCCAATAGTGGTATGGTGTGATTGTTAAGTTTTATTGTTAATCTTTCCATCAAGGCTCCAATCCCTTTGGGGTATAGTTTTTGACAATTTATATTGGGGATGAGGTCCCTCATTTGTGACCTCACTGGTTCATACCTTCGGGTCAAAAGCGTTTACCCCTCTTAATTAAAAAATTATAAGACTATGTTCTTGCAAATTTCATGACACTTTTTGTTGTCATGTAAAATTTCATTATAAACAATGTCAAATGCCATAAAATAATGGTAGGCAATTCCACCTCAAGTCTTATTATTTATGTCAAACTTACTTACAAATGTAAGCACATGCAATGAGCACTTTTTGTTATGCATATTGTAACAAAACAATGTATTGACTTGTTGAGCTTCATATTTATAACAGCCCTTACTTTCAGCAAACATTCCATTTCAATAACATCATACGTTTGGAACAAAAAATGCACATAATAGTTGCAGGATGGAAAACACACAGGGTTGTGATTCACTTCTCAATTCTTGTTCAATGAGCACTTTTTGTTATGGAAAAAATAACAAAACAATGTATTGAAGTTCACCTTCATATTTTATAACAACCCTTACTTTCAACAAACATTCCATTTCAATATCATCATACATTTTATGAACAAAAAATGCAGAAAAAAGTTGCAGGAAATGGAAAACACACAAGGTTGTGACTCACTTCTCAATTCTTGTTCAATGACCACTTTCTGTTATGCAGACTGTAATAAAATAATGTATTGAAGTTCACCTTCATATTCTATAACACCCTTACTTTGAGCAAACATTCCATTTCAATATCATACATTTTGAATAGAAAATGCACAAAAAAGTTGCAAGAAATGGAAAACACACATGGTTGTAACTCACTTCTCAATTCTTGTTCAATGAGCACTTTCTGTTATTCAAACTATAACAAAACAATGTATTAAATTTCACCTTCATATTTTATAACAAATTTTACTTTCAGCAAACATTTCATTTCAATATCGTCATATGTTTCAAACATAAAATGCACATAATAGTTGCATGATGGAAAACACACAGGGTTGTGACACTTCTCAATTATTGTTCAATGACCACTTTCTGTTGTGTGGACTGTAACAAAAAAATGTATTGAAGTTCACCTTCATATTTTATAACACCCTTACTTGCAGTAAACATTCAATTTCAATATCGTCATATGTTTCAAACAAAAAATGCACATAATAGTTACAGGATGGAAAACACACACGCTTGTGACTCACTTCTGAATTCTTGTTCAATGAGCACTTTTTGTTATGCAAATTGTAACAAAACAATGTATTGAAGTTCAACTTCATATTTTTTAACAACCCTTGCTTGCAGCAAACATTCCATTTCAATATCGTTATACGTTTCAAACAGAAAATGCACAAAAAAGTTGCAGGATGGAAAACATGCAAGGTTGTGACTCACTTCTCAATTCGTATCCAATGAGCCCCTTCTGTTATATAGACTATAGAAAAAAAATAATGTATTGAAGTTCACCTTCATATTTTAAACACCCCTACTTTCAACAAACATTCCATTTCAATATCATCATACGTTTCGAACAGAAAATGCACATAATAGTTACATGATGGAAAACACACAGGGTTATGACTCACTTCTCAATTCTTGTTCAATGAGCACTTTTTGTTATGCAGACTGTAACAAAACAATGTATTGAAGTTTAGCTTCATATTTTTTAACAACCCTTACTTTCAGCAAACATTCCATTTCAATATCATCATACGTTTCAAACGAAAAATGCACAAAAAAGTTGAAGGAAATGGAAAACACACAGGGTTGTGACTTCTCAATTCTTGTTCAATGAGCACTTTTTGTTATGTAGACTATAACAAAACAATGTATTGAATTCCACCTTCATATTTTTTAATAACCCTTACTTTCAGCAAACATTCCATTTCAATATCGTCATATACGTTTTGAACATAAAATGCACATAATGGTTGCATGATGGAAAACACACAGAGTTGTGATTCACTTCTCAATTCTTGTTTGATGACCACTTTCTATTATGCAAACTATAACAAAATAATACATTGAAGTTCAAAATAGTTCAACTTACCTCTAATGGTCCTACAAATGCACAAAATAGTTGCAGAAAATGTTCAAATTACCTATAATGGTTCTGCAAATGCACAAAATAGTTGTAGGAAATGTTCAACTTACCTATAATGGTCTTGCAAAGCATTTTGATAGGTCAAAAGTCGAAGGTGTTGTTGCACAACTTATAAAATTTCAAGATGCCACAACAAGCTGCATTGGAGGTTGGTGGAGGAGGGAATTTGTGTAATGCGGTAGTGGATACGAAATAGATAAGAAAGCTCCCACTTCAAATAGGACATCTACATAGAGGAGTGACGATTATTCCTATAAACAAAGTCCAATCCCATACAATTCACCTCCTCGCTAGTCACTTCAACCAATAGGAAGACCACTTGGTTGAAAAACATCCCCTTTGTAGCATCTGAATTTCTACAAACTCATGCACTACAAAATACAAATTTCATAGTTGGTTCAATTTCATCTTCATATACAACAAGAGATAGTGGCAGCCTTGTGTTTCCATTGCTCAACAATTTGGCTAGTGATTGTTGAGTTGTTGAGGAAATGGTATGGGCTTGGATTTTTTTTAAATGGATAATCATTACTCATATATGTAGATGTCCTATTTGAAGTGGGAGCTTTCTTGTTTGTTCTATATCCACTACCGCATTACAAAAATTCCCTCGTCCACCAACCTCCAATGCAACTATTGTTGTGGCATCTTAAACTTTTATTAGTTGTGCAACAACACCTTTGACTTTTGACCTATTAGTTGTGCAACAAACACCTTTGACTTTTGACCTTTATTAGTTGTGCAACAACACCTTTAACTTTTGACCTATCATTTGTGCAACAACGCCTTCCATTGTTGTCTTTGTTTTATCAAATTTCTATCTTTTAGATTGCAGCTCTCTCTAAACAACATTAAGCTCCTCTTCTTTTGACCATGACAACTTCTTCTTGTGTTTTAATTCCTTTTCTAATTGGTTAATTTTATTCTTCGGTTGTTTTTCTCCACTTTGAGCATTTCCAACTATTTTTTTTGTAGTGTCTTTATCATTAGAGTATGCAAACGTTTCTTTTCGCAAGATCGTTAGGGAACTTGTCTACCTTTTTGGATAAGACTTTTATGCCCCCACCCAACTGATTCTCTTTTTCTGCACTTAGATCTGGTATTTCCTTTTCCTTATCATCCCTTTCCAATTATATTTGTTTCGTGGAATTGCTAACTTCAAGAATGCTTGGCTTCATTTGTTCAACTCCACTTATAGCATCATCTCTCTCTTGCTTTGCTTGCACAAATTCATATGCAATAGAAAACCTTTCGATTTAATCCACTTCTACATTGCCATTTTCCCCTTGCACATACTGCACATGCTCCTTCCTCCACGTCTCATGAGCAGGAACAACCTCTTTTGTCAATACATTATCTATCTCGTTCACTTTGGTTTGCTTCTTCCCAAGTGCTTTTAGAGCAGGTTCCTTTTTCATTACATAATTTCTAGTACTCCCTCATATTTTTTTGTTACTAGCATGTCATACAATTCTCATAACAAATATTTTTGGGATTCTTTCAAATTTGTCGTAGGAGAAGGGATAGAGTTTTGAATGTATTGAATACTTTCGTGTACCTTTGCAGCTACTTTTTTCCCAACTTTGAGAGTGTATTTATGATTACATAATCCATATGTTTCTTTTAACAAGTTATTTGCAACAAGTTTTTTTATGATTAAATAATTCATATGTTTGTTTTAACAATTTATTTGCAACAAGTGTTTTTATGATTAAATAATTCATATGTTTCTTTTAACAAGTTATTTGCAACAAGTGTATTTATGATTACATAATTCATATGTTTCAGATAAGGCTTTCATGTCTCCACCCAATTGATTCTCTTTTTTTGCACTTAGATCTAGTTTTACAATAGTGATTGGGTTGTAGTTTTTATAACACCCTATTTTTTCCAATCTGTAGTTTTACAAAATAGTATTCATGTAACTAAGAACTTTTGCTTTCATAAATGTATTTCGATATTTATTTATTGAATACTTTCATGTACCTTTGCAACTGCTTTTTTCCCACATGCTACATCAGCCTCGCTTAGACTCTCATGAAAGTATTCAATACATTCAAAACTCTATCATATTACAAAAAGGAAAACATAATGACAAGGATAGTTGTCATATGTTAAACCAAAGGGAAAAACAAAACAATTAATCAGTCATAAGAATATTATCATAGACCTCATTACAATGCACAGTCAAGTCAAATGATAAAGGAAAAAACCTGTGGTAATGAAGTTTTTATGTTTATGGATGAGTTTCAAAAGTAAATAACAACCCACAATGGAATACATTTCAATATGGACATTTAAAGGTGAAGTACATCAGATATATACAATGCAATATCATAGGTACAATTAACAAGGTATGAATGAGCAAGAAGTTTTCAACAGATTATGTCATGAACCTTGAAGCAATAGTAGGACAGTCACCTCAAGATTTAAGTAAACCTATGGTCAGCACTCTCTTTTCCATTATGAATTTTATTCCCAATTTCATCCATGAAGAACTTCCTCAACCTGTAGATCCCACTGTTAGCCATAACTTTGATCCATGAATTCCATATCTTTGATTCATGAATTCCATAACTTTGATCTATGAAGAACTTCCTCAACCTGTAGATCCATGAATTCCATATCTTTGATCGGCTATTTCGAGCTTGATGACCTTCATCAAGAATGAGCAGACCTGGGCTCTCTAAAAGTATTTTTCCAATATGCTTAGCCTCTTCAAGAAGGCTCACATTTGTCTCACAAGTTAAGTATACAAAAATATTGTAGCCAATAACAAGCACACTTTTTCTTCTATGCCACTCATGAAGCATCACCAAACGCCTCAAATTTAACTATGAATATGAAGATATTATAAAACTAGCTAAGAGCAACCAAATCATGGGAAAATTTTTGAAAATTTTGAGGCGTTTGGTGATGCTCCGTGAGTGGCATAGAAGAAGAAGTGTGCTTGTTATTGGCTACAATATTTTTGTATACCTAACTTGTGAGACAAATGTGAGCATTCCTCAAGAGGCTAAGAATATTGAAAAACTACTTTTAGAGAGCCCAAGTCTGCTCATTCTTTATGAAGGTCATCAAGCTCAAAATAGCCAATCAAAGATATGGAATTCATGCAAAAAGGTAAATTGAAAACTGCACATTATACTCTTAAGAACTCTTTTCCAGAATAACTTCAAAGAGATTTTTAACACATTGTATCTGGTAAGGCCAAATTTTGTCAATTGTTGCTTGGGTAAAAACTCAAAGCTATCCTCAACACTTGGTAAATTTGTGGATAACAATGAGATCTACAGGTTGAGGAAGTTTTTCATGGATGAAATTGGGAATAAAATTCATAATGGAAAAGAGAGTGCTAACCATAGGTTTACTTAAATCTTGAGGTGACTTTCCTACCATTGCTTCAAGGTTCATGATACAATCTACTGAAAACTTCTTGCTCATTCATACATTGTTAATTGTACCTATGATATTGCATTGTATATATCTAATGTACTTCACCTTTGAATGTCCATATTGAATTACAGTAATAAAGTAATAACAATAATACAAAATATAGTAATAAAGAGTAATACAAAATATCTTTCATTCAATAGTAGTGTTTCAAAAATAGTATATCTAGTTTTACAACTTGTAGTTTTACAAAATAGTATTCATGTAATAAAGAGTAATAAAGAGTAATACAAAATCTAGTAATAAACAGTAATAAAGAGTAATACAAAATATCTTTCATTCAATAGTAGTGTTTCAAAATAGTAGATCTGGTTTTACAATAGTGAGTGGGTTGCATTTTTTACAAAAATCTATGTTTTCCAATCTGTATTTTTACAAAATAGTATTCATGTAATAAATAGTAATAAACAGTAATAAAGAGTAATACAAAATATCTTTCATTCAATAGTAGTGTTTCAAAACAGTAAATACAAATTAAAATTCCAAGTTTCCATTTTTCATTTAACAAGTCTTTGTGGATCCTAATCAAATTCAATATTTACATTTGTGCCCTAATTTGAATGGCAGGGGCATCCTATGCCAAGATACTAAATAATGTTTTGATCATTTTTCAGAACTGGTACGGGGTGGTCTAGCAATGTACAAACAGCATGATACATCTCCCGTATATCCTCTTCAATTTGGGGCTCCACTACATGACCATGCAATTGCATTGCTTGGTCAAAAAAATGAGGACCCTCATGTTGTAGGCTGTTGCTAAATGTTTCTTTTACACACCTCATATCCGAGGATGATTCAAGCAATGAACATGAAAAGATGCCACCAATGGGGTATACACCGTGATCAACATCATATCTTGGAATGCTTCCTCAAGCTATGTGTGATTTACCACCGAATTCCACACATACTTAGCACATAGAATGCGAACCGTAGTATAGTTTGTGAGTAGGTCAATGGAGTTTGAGAGGAACCTGCATGCTACATTAGCCTCAGAATAGGAGAGTGCAGGTTCCATGGGCTCCAGAAATCTATCGATCTTACGTATCACATCCTCCATCATCTGATAATTGAATTTAAAAGAATAATGCAACCTCTTTGTAGTGAACGAACTACCATTGTTTTCATGGTTGTCATTGGGAAGTTGGCCGATGTGAATCCTTGACTTCAACATTTCAGTTGTACTGTCAAAAAAAAGGGAAAAAGTGTCAGTAACAGATAGCACTGCGGGCATGTAGAAAAAAATTGTTATTTACTTGCAACTACTGAGTCATCCACTACTTGAGAAAATAAATAAATATCACAATACATTTATGAAAATAAAAGGTCTTAGTTACATGAATACTATTTTGTAAAACTATAGATTGGAAAACACGGGGTGTTATAAAAACTGCAATCCACTCACTATTGTAAAACCAGATCTAAGTGCAAAAAAATAGTGTAGTACCCCTCCATTTTTCTCATGTTTTCTGACAGTATGTTTTCACTTTGATAGACCCTGATACTTTGTTTCGATGTATTTGATCACTGACAATAGAGCGATGGTGGATTTATTTATGATGTGATGATACACTAACTGGATGGTGATTATTTGTGACATGCTTTATGTTAGCATAGATGTTTACTTGAGATGATATTGCTATATATGCTCATGGTAGATTAATTGATATTTATTTCATCAGTTCGGTGTGACATTGTATTGGTGAGGAGAACAGAATTGCATCACTCGCTCGCGAGTGCCCTGTGATTTCCACGATTTTCTCTTCACAGTGTGTTTGAATCATGGATTATATACATGTACGATATATGTCTGATTGCAGCATTGCAGGTACATGACATCGACTCCACCTGGTCTCATAGGTCTGAGCATGTCCAGGCTCAACAATAATGTTGATTGGGAGATAGTAACGAGGTTTTTCCTAGTCTAGCCTCAAACCTAGTCACAGTGTGTCGTAAGTTTAAGTCTGGTATGTTTGGTTGTCACGTCTATGTTTGTCTTGTTATTTGTTATGCAAGGTTTATTTTGTGAATTTAATATTAGATTAATGTTCTTAATAATTCAATGCTTATTTAATTAATTTTAAATATTGTAGTTAAAAGCTTCTTATTTTATTTAATTAATTAAATTAGTTTATTTGGTAAAATAATTTATTCCTTGTGATTAAAGTTATTTTATTAAATAAATTAATTAATTGATTAAATTTTCTTGATTGAGTGAATAGATTAAATATAATTTAAATGCTTTTATATGAATTAGTATTTTAAATATGTATAAAGAAAAATTAAATAAAATTTTGAATTTTTAAATTCAATAAAATAGAATAAATTCTTTATAATTTTTAAATTCAATAAAATAGAATAAATTCTTTATAATTATTAAAAGAAAATATCTGTGAGTTTGTTAGAAGATATTTTTGATTAGCCATGTGTGTGAGTAAAATTAAATGCAAAAAAAATCTTGTTGAAAGATTTCTCAGAGAGAATATTGTTTGGGAAAGGCAAGAAGGCACTTCATGGAAAAAGAAAGAGAAAATTGCTAGAAAATTTGTTTTTTTTGGGGGGGTTTTGGTTTTTTAAAAAAAAATTGGAAGAGGTTCTTGGGATTATTTTTCTGGTTCAATAATTTTCATCTTTCTGGAAGTGTAGATTTGAAAAGGGCTTTGGAAATTTTACTCAGAAGGTGAAGCTTTGCTCCAACTTTCAATTCATCAAGCTTCAGAAAAATAGGTTCTTTGTTATTTATTTAGTTGTTTTGTTGATTTGAAAATATTTTCTGTACAAAAATTCAATTTAGTAGAAGTTTTGTTAAAAATTTTAAATAGAAAGGTTGCCTGAAGAAGAAAATTTGTTGAAACTTCTGTAGAAATTTTATATATTGAATCTTCTCAGTAAAAAAAATTGTTAAAACAATTATGTAGAAAACTTGTTACCTCTCTATGTAAAATTACCCAAAAGATTTTATGTTTCTGTAGAAAACTTTACAGTAAAATTAGAGAGCCTCACAAAAGGTTATTGTTAAACAATAGAAAAAATTCAAAAGAAATCTCAGTAGATTTGTAAATGAAATTCTCTGATTAATTTGAGGAAACGGAAACCTCTGTGATAAACTTTTCTAAATATTTCATGTAGAAAAGATTTTGAGAATTTAGATTGAAAATGAAATTCTCTATTACGGAAATTGAAACCCTCTATCAAAATTGAGAAATTGAAACCTCTGTATTATTTGATTAAATCTTCCTGTAAAAAAATTCTTTATTAAAATTTGCTCTTCTTGAGCAATCTTTCTAATTTATTGTTTATATATATATATATATATATATATATATATATATATATATATATATTTACATAAAGTATGCCTCTGAAATCATGAAAAATATTCATAGAAATTTTATTAAAAAAAATAAAATTAGAAATCGCGTACAGGCGATCAAGAATTTTTTATTTTTTTAAAAAAACTATGATTTATGTGATGGGGGCTACCCCCACAACCAACCCCATAGGTGAGTCGGTTGTGAGGGCGCCCATTGCCTTCATAGGCTCGCCTGCACAGCGCACCCCACTAAGGGGTTGGGTGTATGGCGGCTGCCTAATATATTTGTTATCATTTCTTTAATTTTTATTTATTCATTTTTTTTATATATAATATTTATAATATATATTATTTAAAATATATTTTATATATATATATATATATATATATATATATTCATAAAAAATTATAATTTGTTTAAAATATTAATGCTGATAAATTTATTTCAAACAAATAAAATATATATATATATATTATATATTTAAATAAATATTCAATTATAATGATTTGAATGTGTATTTATTTAAATGTATAATATATTGTTGATTAGTGTATGAAAATCATAAATAGATATTTTTATAATGAAATGTATTAAGTAAAGAAATCAAAAAAATTCATTATAATGCATGAATGTGGAATTGGAGTTAATTATTAGTTTTAAATTTCATATTGATTGAAAAACGTATTATTTTTTAGTTGATTAATTTTATACAATATGTTATAGATTTGATTGGATTTAGAAAATCCTAATGTTAGGTTCTTATTTTGCCTAAATTGCTTTAAGTTGTTTTTTTTTTCCTTATTGGGAAAATTGGGTATTATACGGGTCTATAAGTCTTCCAAATACCATTTCCTTGAAAGGGAGTTGTTTTTATGATGGTTCCATATTTTGAATAAACTAGGGTAGTGCACATAGTTCTATTCGGTTTAGACACCTGGTTCTATGAACGGGTTGTGTCGTTTATTGTATTAAGTTGATATTTTTTGTTGGTATGTGTGCACCTTGTCTACCCATAGTTAGTGGAATTAGTTTCCTTATGTTGTTATTAAGGGAGTGGCTTTTTATGAGGATCGGCACACAAAGTGGTGCCTGGGTAACTCATGTAGAGTTAGTTAATTAGTGAAAACTAAATCAATACATTAGGTAGTTTAAAATATTTAACTGGATTAATTATGCCTTGCTCATGGACTCAAGGGCTAGTTCAGACTTAGGGATGAGACGAGAAGGCCTGGAATGGCAAGATCGATATCTTGTCATTATGAAAGATAATCGATTCCGCAATAGATTGCATGTGGGGCCGGGTTTCGTAAGAGGTTACCAGGGTAACCCAAGATGGGGGTCGGAACCCAGGAAGATTCGCCTAGGTAACCTATGCAACATTGTGATGATACTCCACCTATAATAACAGTATCTTTGTGAACTTATTGTACTTGATCTTTCAATTCTGGAAGAAAAGTAACCATTAAGTGAAGTTTGTACTTGTATAGTTTTGTCTATGGTTTTTCTTGTGTCTAGGGTTTGTAGGTTATGTCTAAGGAACCTTTTTACTATCTCCTAGCACGGGGGGTGGGCCTATGGGTACCACTTGGTTGGGTGGAATGTACACCTTACACCGTTCGATCCCCAGTTCTTGTTCATGGAAACGAGTACTTCTTGATTGGAGAGCTCGTGTGCGGATATGTACTTTCTCATATTTCTCATTTGTATCAGTGGATACCTTATTTATGTATCACTCCTCAATTGTAATTAGAGAGAATTCTTGTAACATGTAATTGTACACTTTTGTATGACCTACCTCATTTGGAAATGAGTATTGTAAATGCTATTTTAAATGCAATGTAAGGATGAATCATTTATGTACATTATACTTTCATTGATGTAATTTATTTGTTATTGAATGTATGTCCTTAAGTTTATGAGAATTAATCACATGCTATGTTTAGTTACTTTGGTCATTTATGGGATTTACATGTAGTGCGTTGTCACGTATCTTAGGGAATGTTTGCATTAATGAAGTTCATGTATACACTTTTAAAAAAACAATTATTACACTTTCGTAGTCATTGCAACATTCTTTAGGTTACTGGTGGGGCATTACAAATAGAATTAGTTGGGTGGAGACATGAAAGTCTTATCTGAAACATATGAATTATGTAATCATAAATACACATATTGCAAATAACTTGTTAAAAGAAACATATGAATTATGTAATCATAAATAGACTTATTGCAAATAACTTGTTAAAAGAAAGATATGGATTATGTAATCATAAATACACTCTCAAAGTTGGGTGAAAAGCAACTGCAAAGGTACATGAAAGTATTCAATGCATTCAAAACTCTATCCCTTTGCCTACAACAAATCCAGCATAGTCCCAAAAATATTTGTTATAATAATTTTATGACATGCTAGTAATAAAAAAATATGAGGACATACTAGAAAGTATGTAATGAAAAAGGAATCTGCTCTAAAAACACTTGGGAAGAAGCAGACCAATGTGAACGAGATAGATAATGTATTGACTGAAGAGGTTGTTTCTGCTCATGAGAAGTGGAGGAAGGAGCATGTGTAGTATGTGCAAGGGGAAAATAGCAATGCAAAAGTGGATTAACTAGAAAGGTTTTCTATTGCATATGAATTTGTTCAAGAAAAGCAAGAGAGAGATGATGTTATAAGTGGGTTTGAACAAATGAATCCAAGCATTCTTGAAGTTAGCAATTCCATGGAACAAATACAATTGGAAATGGATGATAAGGAAAAGGAAAAACTAGATCTAAGTACAAAAAAAGAGAATCAGTTAGGTGGAGGCATGAAAGTCTTATCCGAAAAGGCAGACAAGTTCCCTAACGAGCTTGTGAAAAGAAACATCTACATACTCTAATGATAAAGACACTACAAAAACAATAGTTGGAAATGCTCATGTTTCCTTTCATGTCCATTTATCTTCCATATCCATGTCATGTCGTTATAACTTGTCATGCCTCTTACCATGGGGGCATGTTATTACTTTGACATGCCATCTTTGGAGTCCTCCATAGGTCCTTTATTTCTCCTTTATATAAGAGAAAACATTTTAGGTTCCCTTGTCATTGGTTCCCTCCACCCATAGAATTCCATATTTTGATCCATCTATCTTCATCCTCCATATAGGGTGTATCCTTACATGTCCTATCATTAACCCATATCATTGATCCTTATCCATCCATATCTCCTTTAGTTTTTAGCTTGACTAAGGAATAAGATCATGTTTATCATTATCATTTAAATTCTTTTTTATCATTACATTATCATTTTTATGAGCAACACATTTAAACAAACCATAAACTCTTTAACATTCTAAAACATTGGGCTTTATTGACTCACAACCCACTGTGTTTTCCATCCTACAACTATTTTGTGCACTAGACCTTATCATATGCATTAGCATTTTCATTTTTCATTATCATGATCTTGCATATTTATCATTTTCACATTGCATGCATGACAGCTTGTGCTTTATCTTAACTCTTGTCTCTTGTCTTCATCAATATCATTATCTTTTTATATCTTTTCTTTTCTTGTCACATTCTGAGGAAACTCGAGGATCTCTACACCTTGTTGTGTACAAAGGAGAGTGAGGAATGGGGCATGAGTCTTTCTTATGTGTGTGTATCAAGTCAATTTTTCCTATGATGATTACAAAAAGCATAACCAATAACAAAGGGGGATTCGTTCCACTCTATAATGAAACAAATGATCACTTCATATCCTTTCCTCCCATATCGAATACATTTCATAAGCCATTCATATGCTTCCCTTGCATCACATCAATGAATTTCATTCCTTTCTTCTTTGGATCCACCTAGGTCATTCATATTTCTAAATCTTGTATATCATTTTCTATCTACAACTCAAAAATGATCACTTCATAGCCTTTCCATTCCATTCATTTCCATATCCAACCTTTCATATCCCTTCCTCCCATATCAAATACTTTTCATAAGCCATTTATATGCTTTGTTTGCATATAATCAATGTGTCACATTCATTTCTTCTTTGCATCCACCTAGGTCATTCATATTTCTAAATCTTGCATATCATTATCTATCTACAACTCAAACATACCTTCATCTATCATAACAAGATTGACACCATACCATATGAATACCAATATCAAGGTTATGCAATCAAAGACTGAGAGCAACAACCATATCAAGAGTCCATGTTCAATGTGAGTTTGTTTCATTTCATGCATGCATCATCTTCTAACTCTTAGACACAATTGAGGTTTACAATTGGTGTTTACAAATCTCAAGTGTTAACATGTTCATACAAAAGTCTGAAATATGTCTCTTCTTGCTTGAAAAGTGTTATAAAAGTGTTCTCAGTTGTTATGATTGACAAATGTATGAGTTATAATGTTGTTTTCTACTTGTATACTTCAAACAGACCACATGCCTTATGTATACTTCAACATTTTTCAGACATGTATATGTTGATGTTGTTTGTCATTGATGTCAAAGGTAAATGGATTTGGTAATGCAAAAGGTGTTTGATGCCAACTATGTAACGCCCGTCGTGCAAACCCCAGAGAACAAACATTGCAAACACTTTTTTTTTTAAATAACATAAAGTAAACATGCAATTTTAACATTAATTACATTTACATTGCACATTAATAGCTTAATGTTACATTCTCTGGGGCACGCGAGGTCACATCGCAACACAACTAAAACAAAAGTAAAAGATAATTATTAAAACAGCTTAACCAATTAAATTGCAATAATCAATAATAAAAGTACATCCATAACCAAGAGTGAAAGTATCACTACATCCCATATTACAATCATATAGAATCATTTACAATAATGTTACAAAGGATCCTAACTATTACATCATCGTTTAAACATAAGATTACATGTTCTCAATAATGAGTTACAATAAATTTCCATATAAGTGGGATGATACAAAGTATAATAATATCAAAATTACAAGTGATCCACTGAAACAACCTCCAATTGAAGGAATATTGTGAACAAAGAATGCTGATGGGGAACCCAACGGGTGCGGAGCACGTTTCACCCAACCATGTGAATTATGAATAACTCACCCCTCGTGCTCAGAGGTGACAAGGAAGAGATCCCGACCATGAATGTCAAAACTGACTCCAAGAGAACAATAAAGTACAAACTCAAATACAAACACAGAGATTACAATGACATAATCAACAACATTCACGAGTCACATAATAAGATAAAACTATGAAACTCATCACAATTTACCCAAGCAATAACAATTAAACAAGTCACCAAAGAACATTCATAAATCATTTTCACAAGAATCTGAATCAACAATAAGAGTACAAAAACCAGAAGAAATGATACAACATCCAAAAGACATTTCCAAAGGCAATAAGCAACAAGGAAAATGGGTGTCTAGTGGAGAGTGTCATCGCATAGCTCTCATGGGATCTCCTAGCCCTTCCTCCAACTTGAGGCATCGGCACCCATCTATGGATCTCCTAGCTCTTCCTCCTACTTGAGGTGCCGGCACCATAGGGTAGCTCATGCGGAGTCGATAACCTCTCATGGGGACAAGGTTACGACTTTTCCGACCACGGCCTTCTCAATCTATCATTAGTCTATGATAGCCCTAATGCATAGACGAGGAATCCAATGTTTTATTATCTTGTGTGTTTTACTACCCATCCCCCTAATTCTATTTTTAGGTTATCACTTGTTATACTACTCTTACGTGGATTATCCTATGCTCTTCCTCCTTTCGAGGCACCGGCCCCCACAAAGAGCCACTCTCCCTAAGACCCCTAGCATAAACCAAAATACGGCAAGGGTTGTACCATCAAGTATAAGGCATATAACACAAAACAAGACATGCGAGGCAAATCCATCTCGCGATAACTTATAATCATAGTGACCACAATTCTCGTACAACCCTTCTAAATAATAATGCTTAAAAACCATGTAACATTATGATCACAATAGTACAAGAAGAAACATCCAAGGATATAACACATGCCTCTAGAGAAGATCAAGTTTTACAATGACTAAAATTGGGCTCACAATAACAACAGGGTTCCCACAACGAAGACAAGCCAAAAATAAACAAAATGACAAAATAACCAATTTCCTAGGGTTTCAGGTTCAAAACAACATAGTCAACATTTCATTATATCTTACAACATAACACTATTTCCAGAATAAAATTTTGAAATAATAAAAGTTCAAGGATAAAAATCATTTCCCATATTATTTAATTTCATTTATTTAGTTATTTATTTTTAAATAATCCAAATAACCATAATTTCCATTTTATTTCTAAAATACAATAAAATAAAATATCGTCATTCTTAATATATATATATATAATTATTTATGCCAAAATAAATTTCATTTAATATAACTTTATAAAGAATTATAATAAAATAATAAGTTCCCAGGATATTTGAACTATCATTATTTCACCCATTATTCTATTACTATATCAATGGACGCATCTTGACTTATAATCACAAGTTCATGTTGACGATCTAACTCTTTGTTCAAGAGAGTTCAAGAGTATGCTAGTTCATATATAATTCTATTTTTATTTCAATTCCATATCTTAGTCATCCATATAATTAAATCTCCAAAATACTAATGGACGTTATCTAATAACTCGCAAGGAAGATATATATATATATATATATATACTTTCTAAAATCCATTATTTATTTATGCATGAACCTACTCATATATATATTTGAAATAGGATATAGCTTTTAAAATAACAATATATAAAATGGGTTTTACATGCATATTCTGTCATACTTTATTGATTATAACAAAAGAAACAAATACGGATTGTATCATATGGCTACCAATACAAGGTTAAAGACTTAAGATTTTAAAGCACATAACACATTATTAGATATACTCAAGCTAAATAAAATCATACTTTCAAGACAGGGCAGGAAAGACAACCAGTGAATACAGGAGATCTATGCAAGGTATACAAGAAATTGGGTTGGAGAAAGAAGGCGACAGAGTCTGGTTGACAATGAAATCAGAGAGATTATTTAAACCTTTAAACTTCTTGTTATGTTCAAGTGCGGCGGCTATGACAGATTTCCAATGGATCGGGGAGCTTAATTAAATGTCGCACCCTCTTAAGTTCAAGTGTTGCAGCTGTAACAGGTTGCTAATGAAATCAGAAAGGCTATTTAATTTACTACACCTTTGCAAATCTTAAAGTTGCAGCTGTGATAGGTTGCCAATGGTTTCAGGGAGGCTTTCTAATTCTGTACAATGCCTCAACTCTAAATGTTGCAACCGTGATAGGTTGCCAAGAATATTAGAAAGTAAATATTGGGATTTGGAAATATCGCCATCTACTTGCATTATTATCAAATCCCAAATGCTATCCCCAAGACTGAAGGGAAGGAGAAAGGTGAGGTGCAAATACGTGACTTAACAGTAGAAGAAGTGATGTACAACTTTTCTTTTTTGAACTAGACACATTTTTGTTTGGTGGCGAGTTTCCAGAGACGCGCTCAAATTTGAAGTTTGGAAGTTAAACTTCACTACGATCAAAGGTGAGCTCTCTATTGTGTTAGTACATTGACAATATTTTATTTCAAGTGTTGCAACTGTGATAGATTGTCAGAAGAATCAAGCAAGTTATTTAAAACTTTGAACTTTCCTATTATGTTCAAGCTCGCGGCTAAGACAGGTTGACAAAGAAATCAGAGAGTTTATTTGAATCTATACACCCTACCATGTTCAAGTGCATTGTTGTGACAGGTTGACGATGAAATCGAGGAGGCTATATACACCTCTACAGATTTTTGCAAGGCAGTGCTCAAAATCTTTGAATTAATGGGGCACTCTAGATCATATCCTACGTTGTAAGCTTTGCTTGCGTTCAAGTTGGATGTTGCCATGTAGGTGGGTGAGGACTGTGATTACTTCACGCATTAGTGACCTTATTTCATCACCTAAATAGCGGATCATTATGTGCGCATGGTTGACTCCCCTACCAGCGTTGGTTATCCTGGGTACACCAAAAACTATAGGCATGCAAATACAGGCTAAGTATTTCCAACAATATGCATTTATTTTAGATCAACAGAAGGCAGTGAGTTATGTTCATCCATATAAAGTCTATGCAAAAAGGGTAGAAGAAGTGAGGTTAGATAGTAAGGAGATTGGTGAAAGATAGACGAATTTTGTGAGATATATATAGTTCCAACCATGCTAGTTGGCAAGGATGTGAAAGTGACACTATGGACAAGGCATGTGAATCGTTCAATAGAATGCCACAGAGGCTTGCACGGGAAACATTGAACAAAGACAGGCATGCAAACTTTCAAAGCAAAGGCAAGGCAGAAGAAATTTTTGATGAATAAGTTCAGGCGCTTTTGGCATGAAACATAAAGCTATTAACAAATATACATGCACCAAGACATTAAAGCACGATTTGTTTCGTTGATAAGGCTAAGGAGACTTTCAAGTAAGGAAATTGACAGTAGTGAAGCCGTATTCTTCAAATCTTGTCATATGATGCAATCAAGTAACATTTTAATCCACGATAGAAAATATAGACAAATAATTACAAAGGATAAGGAATCGGATACAGGGGAGGATGTAATATAAATGTAACATTGATTTCCACGAGTTTGGCTAACATGCACCTTACTTGTGCTACATTGGAAATCTGTGAATTTATCTAAACAAGACTACTTGGTAATTATCCCTACAAAATGTCATCAAAGACAGGGTTCAAGAAATCGCCCCAAAGGGATATGGTTTCAAATGTATGGAAAGGTAATGAATGCCTAAGGCTCAAATAGTTCGAGGATCTACAGATTGCCAAGCAGTAAGGATGACTCAAAGATCAATGGAGTATGGACACAATGGCTCAAATTCTAGATTGCCTCTAAGATCAATACCTAAGTGTATACAGGGATGGACGATTCTTGCCACAGAAAAGAAAACCCAATTACAAAAAGAATAGGCTTTTAAATATTGTATAAAACTAAAGAGATCATCCTCATGAAATGTAAGATGCGGCATAAGGATATGCCTACATACCTAATATTGAATCCTTCAATTTACAGCGAACATTTTCATGGATTCTTAATGATACTTTTTCCTTTCTGCAGACGGAGGGTTCAATTTGATCTTGAGCCCTGATCCTTCCCCCCTTCCTTCGCGTTGGAGCGGTAAGAATATTGAGACTTTTCTCCTGCCTCCCAAATTAGACTCCCCCAAACATATTTACTCGCCAAAGAAAGTGATTCCCTTCGGAAACCTCCAAACCCCAAATCGGATAAAAACTCCAATAAAGCTTTTAGTTTCATTTTCAATGATCTCCTCAATGTTAGGCATGAACTTGCATGTAAATATTTCTATCCTTTTTTTTTGTTTTTACAACTCAGTTTGAAGATCTTATCTCTATTACCTAATTAAAATTCATATTTCTTTCCATATTTATTCAATTGAAAAAAAATCATTTATCTTTATTTGATTCCTTTATCATATTTAAATAATTATCTTTGTCTAACAATAAATTATCAATTATAATTAAATATAATACTTTTACAATAAATATTAATTTATTTAGTAATAACTATCCACTTTATATTTCATTAAATTAATCTATTTAATTAACATCTTAATTTCCAAATTTATTTAATCAATGTTAATTTAATTAATTGAGTGAACAATGCCATCAAAATATTATGCTTATCGCATAAGCCAATAACACACTAATCCATGATAACACAAATAGACACTTACCCAAGTATCGAGACAGGCCACCACGGAGGGGCACTACAAACTACATGCAGAGTGAGTTGCTTCATTGTGTTGTCATAGATTGGTTTCAAAGAGATTATTCATTCATTTGGTGATCTACAACCAAATTGGTTGTTGATATTCATGTCAAAGTCCTTGTTGTTCATTCATTACTTGTTCACATGGTGTTGCTACAAAAAGTATTGATAGTTGTTGCAAAAGTTTGACAGAGTTGTTTGATGACAAAGTCAGAGGTATTGAACAAGTACTCATTGCACATTCATCATTCGCATTTTATTCTTGATGGTTGATACATTTTGATGTTGTGACTCAAAGGTATTTAGTGGATAGGTTTTTGGCATAAAGACATGATTGTTGTTTGTTGATGAGATCTTCATGCTTCTACAAGGATCTCAACCAATGTAAAAAGCATAATATTTTTTATCAAATCTATATGGTCAGAATCAAAGGATACAGATCAATTACATGTTTTCAAGCCCATTGAGTTTGTTTGAAGTTTTTTTGGGTTCTTTCATTGCTTGCAAGTTTGTTCTTAAACCCTATATGAGGTTCATTATGCAAAGTTTATAATAGGTTTGATTTTTGTTATATTTGGTTGTGACTTATTGTAATCAGTGGAAAGGCACTCCCTTTAGTTGTGTCTTGAGGGTTTTAAACTCATCAGAAACTGGACCTACTCCTTGGCTTAACCGGCTTAGCAATTCAATAATTTATGTAATACTACCCCTACTACTTACTCCAACAGTCTACCAAGGCACTTGTAAATGCAACATTTGATAAAATTCAATTTTATATAATTATTTGATGGATGTTCATGACCCTTTTACTATCATATGTCTCTATCTTATGACTGCTCATCCCCATTTCATTTTCCCTAAGGTTGCCTATCATACAACAAACCTCTCTATATGCTTCATGACACCATCCTTCTCAAAACCATTGTTTTATGTTTGTGTTGCAGTATTCCTCTATCTCCTTCCTTCTTTATACTCTATCATTTCACTCTTGAACATTGGCATACCTATCCATTCATACCATTGTATCATATCATGCCTTCGCATTGCTTCCTATTTGGCTTTCAACACTGCCCATGAAATGTTATCTTTGATATTTGAATGATTGTCCTTGATCATGGTGGTAATCCTTTTGGAATGACTGTCCCATGCTTACATTTAATTTTCTCCTTTTTTGTCCTTGAGAATGGTGAATTTCGTGTTGATTTTGAGAGCCAACCATTATGATTTTGTTTTCTCTTAACTGTTCTTTGAAAACCTCACCTAATGCCTTCTCAAACTCTACCCTACCTTCCTTTGTAGGGACTGACAACATCATTATTTGACTGCTACTATTGTTATTCAAGAAAAACTACCTTTTCAACAGTCATAAAATAACATCATCATAGGTTTGACTTTCCATTTTCATACTTTGATATTGCATAGTCATTTACTCTTTTCATCTCATTGACCAGACACCTTTGATGATGAAGAGTGCTTCTCATGACTTTCCTTAAGGTGGTTACTCCATCAAGCATTTATTTTTGTTATGTTTTCCTTCAAGATAATACTATCCTTGACTTTATTGTCTAATAAAATTTTGTGCTTTTGACTACCATAATGAATTTCATTGATAGGACTACCCTAGGAAGCAAGGCAGTCCTCTTTTCATGGTTTTCATCATAAGGGATTGTCATAGATTTTCAAAGGTTTCCTTTAATAACTTTTTCCTTTTTGTCCTTATGATGACTATTCATTACATACCACTATTATAGGTCTGCTCTACCTTCTACTTCACCACAACTCTTGGTTGCTTCATGAATTTATCACTGTCCACAATTGATTCATGCCCCTTCTCATATACTAGATTGTTGTTATAACCATCTCTCTATAACCTATTGAAGTAATCATTGGTTTTCAGTTTGTGTATCTTCATATGCTTGTCCAAAAGTATCAATCTCAATAATATAGGATTATCCTTTTTCACTTTTAACCTTCAAAGCTTTGGAAATTTCCCATTATCATAATGACTACTCTATGCTTGAGTGTAATTAAACTACCTTTTAAGGGGTACATGATTGAGTTCATGTGATTGGATTTTTGGAACATCATTAATAGTTTTACTATGTTCAATGTTTTACTATTATGCTTTGATATATTTTTTTCAAGCATGCATAGCTTGTTCAAAAGCACCTGTCTTAGGCTTTTATCCATAACAGCAAGGCACTCAACTATGTGATTAAATGCTTTGGTAGACATGTATGAAAAATGTGGTAGCATAGACAAGGAAGTGAACTATTTCATAAAATGCCTCAAAGAAATGTGGTCTCATGGTGATGCAACGCCATGACAATCCATATAGCAACAAGGCAGCAATATGGATTGTCATGGCATTCCATCACCACGTGACCAAATTTCTTTCAGGGATTTTATCAAATAGTTCACTATGCTACCACATTTTTCATACATGTACCAAAGCATTCTATCAAATAATTCACTGCCTTGCTGCTATGGCTAAAATCCTAAAACAGGTTCTTTTGAACAAGCTACACATGCTTGCAAAAAATCTATCAAAGCATAATAGTAAATATGGATTGTCATGGCTCCCAACACCATGGCTAAATAGTAAATATGGATTGTTGAAAAAATCTATCAAACCATAATTCTAAATATGGATTGTCATTGCATTCCAACACCATGGTCTTGGAATGCTATGACAAGCCATAGACAAGCAATAGAAATAGTTCATTGCCTAGTCTATGGCTTGTCATTGCATTCCAATCACCATGGTGTTACAATGCCATGGCAATCCATATTTACTATTATGCTTTGATAGTACACACCCAATGTTTTCCAACAAGCATATACATGCACAATATGATTACAAGTTGGAAAACACAGTGTGAGGTGAGTATATGTTTTCCAAAACATAGTGGCAACCCATAGATAAGCAATCATACATAGAAACAATTCATTTCCTTGTCTATGGCTTGTCATGGAATTCCAATCACCATGGTGTTGCAATTCCATGACAATCCATATTTACTATTATGCTTTGATAGTAAACACACAATATTTTCCAACAACCATATACATGTATTTTATGATTGCAAGTTGGAAAACATAGTGTGAGGTGAGTATATGTCTACCAAAACACAATGGAAATCCATATATAAGCAATCATAGAAACAGTTCATTGCCTTGTTGATGGCTTGTCATGGAATTCCAACCCACATTGTGTTGGAACACCATGACAATCCAAATTTACTATTATGCTTTGATAGTAAACACACAATGTTTTCCAAAAACCATATTAATGGATAGTGTGATTGCAAGTTGGAAAACACAATGTGAGGTGAGTATATGTCTGCCAAAACACAATGGCATGCCATAGATAAGAAATCATACATAGAAATAGTGCATTACCTTGTCTATGGCTTGTCATTGCATTCTAATCACCATGGTGTTGGAATGCCATGACAATCCAAATCTATTATTATGCTTTGATAGTAAACACACAATGTTTTCCAACAACCATATACATGCATTCTATGATTGAAAGTTGGAAAACACAGTGTGAGGTGAGTATATGTCTTCCAAAACACAATGGAAATCTATAGATAAGCAACCATACTTACAAATAGTTCATTGCCTTATCTATGGCTTGTCATGGCATTCCAATCACCATGAAACCATTTTTCTTTGAGGCATTTTTCAAACTTTTCACTGCCTTGTCAATGTTGTTGCTTACTATTATGCTTACTATTATGCTTTCATAGACAAGGAAATGAACTGTTTGAAAAAATGCCTCAAACAAATGTGGTCTCTTGGAATGCCATGACAAAAAAAATGCAATTGACAGCTGCAATTATCACTCTAGTATGAATGAATTAATGTCTTTGAGAATACTATTTCGTTACATAGGTGGAGTTCCCTATAGTTGTGGGTATAGTTTAAGAATATATTGTTGAGACATCTACTAAAGATTACAATATATATCTGTGAGCCAAACTGCATTGCTTGTTAAATAAGGTGTTTCCCATTTTCTAGCAAAATTTGGTTAGGGGGTCTCCATCTGCAAATATCACTCTAATTATCATCATATAATTGCATTTATCACTCTAATTATCTGTAATTATTTTGGAAAAAATAGTGGGAGATGAATATGTCTACCAAAACATAGTGGCAAGCCATAGATAAACAACCATGCATAGAAATAGTTCATTTCCTTTTCTATGGCTTGGCATGGCATTCCATTGACCACAAGACCACATTTCTTCCAGCCATTTTTTCAAACAATTCATTGTTTTGAATCTGTTGTCATTTACTATTATGCTTTCATAGACAAGGAAGTGAACTATTTCAAAAAATACCTCAACAAATGTGGTCTCATGGAATTCCATGACAAAAAAATATAATTGACAGCTGTAATTATCACTCTAGAATGAAGAAATTAATATATTTGAGAATAGTACTTGGTTGTGCAGGTGGAGTTCCCTATAGTTATTACATATGCAATGTGCAATAACTGCATAACTACTTTTAGGTTGACTATGTAAAAAAACTATATTGTAATTTAAATTTTGTCATCTATCTATCAACATCTACTTATTAGTTATGTAATGTGAAGTAATGCTTTTGGTTTGAAAGATGTGCAATGCAATGAAATGGAAAACACTGGGTGTTTATAAAATTGCAACTTGCATCACAACATACCCAAACCCTCATGGTTTTTAAGCATGTATATGTACGTGTGTATTACAAATAGCAAGAACACCGATTTCTTGCCATTATCACCAATAATGAGTAAACTTGTTGAAAGTGGTGAAACACACAATGTTAATGGTTCTTGGAAAAAGATGGGTGTCTACAAAATGATGCCTTTCATTACATTCCTAAGGTCTAAATAACAATAGCTTTTAAAGACATTCATATTCTTTTGTAAAATTTTAAGATGCAAAACACTGGGTTTTACAAAACCTACAACACACTTAAAGTTTGAAAACAATTTACAAACAAAAACCCTCATAATTTTTTAAAACCCTTTACAACTAACAACTCAAATGATTAGAAACCCCTCAACTCATTGCAAATGTTTTTTTAGTCTCCCCCTACTCCCCAACCTTTCACTTGCAACTCCACTCTCCAACCTTTCAACCTGCAGAATGAAAGAGTAGAAAACACAAAGTGTTAAAGGTTGTTGGAAAATAATGGGTGTTTATAAAATGGTCCACATTTCATTACAGTCCTATGATTTTAATAACAAAATATTTTGAAGACATTCATATTATTTTCTAAGATTCCAGGTTCTCAAAATAGTGAGAAACCTGTGACCCACAACAACAATGCACCATGTACATACAAAAATGCATGAAACCATACATAAAAACATACAAAATATCACCTATCTACATACAATTGGTTAGAAACCCCTCACCTCAAGTCGGTTGGTTGTCTCCCTCACCTACAATGTTCGCTTGCTCTCCAACGTTTCGATTTCAACCTGCAGAATGAGAAAACCAAGAACACGACGTGTTTTCCAAGAACAATACTTGTTACAATTTACACTGCATGTCCTAATCACATCGCTGCCCTTCCTACCCACACATAATGGATAGCTTCTTACACAAGGCAAAAAAAATCGGTGTCATTCAGCGACGGGACACCTCCTCTCTTTCCTTGCCATGATGTTTCCTTCTGTATGTTGGTTCCATCACTTCTATCATCTGTTTGGCGGGCCCTGCACTATGTCATCTCTTCATGTTATGTGTGTTTCCATGTATGTTGTTATGTATGTTTTTATGCATTTTTGTATGTACATAGGTGCATTTTGTCTATGAGTTAGTTGTGTTGGTCTAACCTTTCTAGGAGCAAACCTCAATTGGGTATTATCTTATTTTAATTCACAAATTAAGATAGTTAAATTGTTTATAATAGAAATAATGTTTATTATTAATTTGGGTTTCATCTTTAAAATTAAAAAAATTGGTATTAATAAAATAAAGTTAAAATGTTAATGTGGGAAATAACTTAACATGCAATTAGAATATTTAAATTATAATTAAAAAATAAAGATTAGAATTGTGTAGAAGAGGTAGGAGAAACCCACATGATTAAATAGGTTTAATTCTTTCTAAACCTTTAGAATGTGAATTTAGAGATTGACTTGTTAAATGTTCTTTTAGTTTTTACAAGTATTAGGTGCAAAGCATATACCAACAAAGATTGAATTAGATACCCCTTTAGTGGATTAGTTTTTCAACCGTGTAATACAATCTTGTATGAGGATTTTTCTTAATCAAAGAGTCATACAATTTGTATTAATATAAAAGTAGAAGTTTAATCATGCAAGGAGCAAGTGGAATTACATCAAATCCAAAAAGTAATCAAAGTGGGTGTGTTTCTCGAGATATTAAACTTAAAGGATTAGCCATGGAAATTGTCATCAATCACGAAAATAACTCATCATAATGAGGAAAAATCTATAAATTATGGAAACACAAAAATAATTCCATTAGAACATGAAATATACAAAACCATGCATAAACAAAAAAATAAAAAATTAATACCACAAGCTCAACCATGGGTGAATGTAGAGGATCATCTAGTGATCCATAGGGATCAAAATTTATCTACCTACAAAGTTATTCTTAATTCAGAGGAACCTTCTTCATTGAGGAATGAAAATTTTATCCAATTTCTTTTACATGAAACACAAGAAGATAGATTTGAGCAACAAATGACTAATCATTTGAATCCTAATGGTTGTCTAGATAAATTGAGTAACGATCAACTAGTCCTAGTTATTGATCTAAAGTCTATTGCAGATGATGTTCTTTATCTACAAAGCGTGCTCTAATATGCAATTTTAAGGGAATTCATTAATCTCTGCATTTTTAAGAGGCATGGGCTTGAAGGAACTAGAATCCAAAAGGAGATGTGAAAATCAACCTTGCTATGAATGGGTATTTTTATGGTGTTTACTAGAATGACAGATCGAAATATGATTTTTGGGGGAGGATCATATTTCCATAATTTGGTGGGTTTATTTATCAAACCTTAGCATGTAGGGTTTGATCCAATGGAGGAGCTACCAACTAATATATACACAAGTCAATGATAATATTAACACACTAGATACTCACTTGTGTACCCCTCAAAGATTATTGTAATCTCTTGGAATGCTAGGGATTTGGGTAAAATCTCTCAACAAGGGCTACTCAAGATTTGATTTGTGAGCATAAACCAAATATTATCTTTATTTGAGCATAAGACAAAGCTTCTAGTGGATGATATGATTAACATATCTTTAAATATATGGACTAGGGTCCAATGTTGGTGTATTGGTGTCTAAGGTATGGTTTGTGGAGTTTCTAGTTTATGGGATCCTTGTAATATCACATTGGTTTAGTGGTTGGGAAGTGGAAATTCAATCTTAACAGTGGATTCTAGATTTGATTATGGAGAAAATATTTTATTCATAAATTCTTATGTTGCTACAGATTTTTTTTTGTATGATTTTTTTCTAGTCCTATGTAAGATCTATTCATCCCATAGTTCCCTCTCTTGCTTGGATACTTGTAGGAGATTTCAATGCCATTGGAAGTCTAGATGAAAAATTAGGGGTTATTGGTCATCTTGTACCATTTTCTTCCTTTTTGAGAGATAATATTTCCTTCCTCAATTCAATGGATGTGAATCCAAGTAATGGTTTTTTCACTTGGAGCAATAGAAGGTGTCAAAATGAAGCTATTTTTGAAATATTAGACAAGGTTCTTGTGTCAAATTTCTTAGGTGGGTAATAGTTGGGCTTCTCATTCTAAAATTTTGGGATGGAAAGGATCTAACTATTGGCCCATCAAATTCTCCTCATCATTATTTTCTACCCCCAAGAAGGCTCCTTTTAAGTTTCAACTTATGTAGCTTTAGGATACCAATTTGGTCAATCTCATGGATGGATGGTGGTTAGAGGAAAAGCCAACTTTTTGATCAAATTTGTATTATTTCTTCAAGAGGCTTCAAATTATTAAATTAAAACTTAAAACATGGAATAGATTCCTTTTTAAAAATGTTTCCAACACTAAAAGTCAAATTCAAGAAAATTTGGATAGAGTCACCATTCTTATTAAAGAACAAGGTACATTAGAGAAGCTGATGCAAGAAGAGACTAATTGGTCTAAAGAACTATTTGAGTGGGAGCTTCAAGAAGATATTTTTTGGAATTAGAAATTCAAAATTGACTAGCTTCAAGAAGGGGATAAAAACACGTCCTTTTTTCCATAACTCTATGAAGGAGTGAAAAAGGGGTAATGTTATCATTTCCCTTCTTTCTACCCAAGAAAATAAATTAAATTCTCTCCAAGGTATGTTTACAAAAAAATTGGCACTTTTCTTTTTTGTTCTACGAAAAAGGGCTTCAAAAGAAGAGGAGATACTATTGCTTCATTGCATTCCTTCCTTATTGTATGATTCTATAAGCAAAGCACTCCTTGAACCTATTTCCATTGAGGAGCTTAAGGTAGCGATGATTTAGATGAAGAAGGGAAATTATCTTGGACTTTATGGGTTTCCTATAGAATTATTTCAAGAATTTTGGAAAACTCTTAAATTTGATCTACTAGAGGTTGTTAGAGAATCACGTGTAAATAAATAGATTCTCAAAGCCGTCAATTCTACCTTTCTTACTCTTATCCCCAAAAAAGGATCCAACTCTTTACATTTTTTATCGACCCATAGCCCTATGTAATGTGACTTACAAGATAACTACCAAGCTTATTGTTGATCAACTTAAAAATTATTTGGCTCCCCTAATATCTCTCAAGAAAGGTGGATTTGTTAAAGGGTGTCAAATTTTAGATGGGATAGTTGTGACAACTGAATATATCCACTGTATGGCATCATTCAAAGAAAAATTCATGTTCATTAAACTTGATATGTTTAAATCCTATGACAAAGTCAAATGGTCATTCCTTTGGCACATCTTATTGACTTTTAGTTTTTCTATGAATGGGTTGAGTGGGTTATGAGTTGTGTAACCTCAAATTCATTTTGTGTTTTGATCAATGGCATTCCTTCAAACGTTTCTATAGCTTATTAGGGACTCAAACAAGGAGACCTTATTTATTTATTTTAATAGACAAGGATCTAGGAAAACTATTAAACTTCATAAAAATAATGTTTTTTTCTCAAGGATGACAGTGGGCATAAAATATGGAGTCTTGAACCCACCTTCATTTTTTATATGGCATCGCTCTAATAGGCCTAGCTAAAATTGGGGAGACTTCCAAATTTTAGAAAAAGTCCTTGATATATAATTATATGCTTATGGGCAATAAAAAATTGAAGATAAATCTAATATTTTCTTTTTCAACTCATTTAAGCCTGTAAGAGAGGGGGACCACCAAGTGCAAGACCCTAGGTCATGGAGGACCAAGATGCAGAAGGCTTCCCTAACTTACCTTAGCTTAATGTCGTGTTAAGAAATGCGGGACGAGAATGATGAGGACTATATGAAGTCCTTCAATCACCCTATAGACTCCAAATACAGGATGGCGCTAGGCGAGCCAATTTTTAGGTTTAACACTACACCTTAGGAAGCTCTCTTCCCGAGAACGAAAGTGCAGACTTGGGACGACAGCGTGATGCATTGGCGTCTCTCAAGTGCACTAGCGTCCGTATGACCAGACAACTAAAGAGACAAGGTCAAACCTAGGAAAACAAGCTAACAGCCCAAATAACTACCACTAAATGGCCAAAACAACAATATTAAGTAGACAAAATATTCTCTAATGTGATAAAGTAAAATTGCAAGAGTTAGGGTGGCAAGAATGATCTCACAAAGGAATCTGTTTGCCGATTAGCTCCCAAAAGTACGTTCACCTACACACAAAGAGGAGGAAAAATGTTGGGTGGTTGTATAGGGGTCTGCCTTAGTTAGACCACCGCTTAGGTGTTTCCACCTCCACGGACAGCCAAAACAACGAGTACGATAAAGAAAGTGTTGTAATGAAGGACACTAAAACACTACAAAATAGTAAATGTGCTTACTCAACCAAGTAAAAGAGGAGAGGAATGGGAAGCTTACCACCTCCACCAAAAGAACTCAAGGCTAATGGAGGAAAGAATGAGATTACTCGATCCTCTACTACAATGGTGTTGTCCCAAACTTGCTCTACTAAAGTGATGGAGTGAAGTTGTTGTTGCAATGAAGTGTGAGAGTGCTGCTAGAAATGCTTGGAATCCCTAGAAGAGAGTACAAGAGTGTGAAGGTCAGCTTGTGTAGAGATTGTAGAAGATGAAATTCTTGTTGAAGGAGTGAATTTGAAGGGGAGATGAAGAAAACGGCCATATTCAGGTCAGTCGGCTGAAGAGGGTGTTACCAATCAACTTCCAATGAGAAGTGTAATGCCTCTGTAGCTCCAGCCATAGGAATCTACCAAGGATGTAAGCATGTCACGCAGATGTTTGTGCATCGCCCAGGCATCCCAGAAATAAATTCCTTTTTCAATGCTCAAAACAAGCGCCAAGTGGGATGAAAGTAGTGGGCTTAGGTGTAATTAAGCCTCTGAACTTGGTTTTCTAAAGTGGAGAAGGGAAAAAGGGGAATTTGCATAAGGGGTGCAAATTCACTCTTATACATTTTTCCCCCACTTTAGCGAGCATGAATACTGATGAGTGCTCAGTAAAGTAGATCGAAGAAGAGTAAGGTTAGAAATGTATACCTGAATCGTCGAGGAAGTAGACCACGATTTGATGAACCTGAAGGTGCGAGGAAAACAAAGGACTTCATAGCTTCTCATAAATATGAAGTTGAAGAAAGAAAGCATCTTGTAAGCATGTGAACGTACAAGGAGGCAACCCCCAAGATCTCTTGCATGAAGGAAGCCCCGTGAAGTGATCACCTCATAGGCCCACAGACCTACAAGGAAGGTGTCCCCCAAGAACTCTCACATGGAGGATACCCAAGAAGCGTCCCCCAAGATCTCTCACATAGAGGAAGCCAAGAAAGCACCCTACAGACCCGTAGACCTGTAGGGAAGGTATTCTCCAAGATATCTCGCATGAAGAATACCTAAGGAAGTGCTCTTCAGACCTGCAGACCTGTAGGGAAGGTAACCCCCAAGATCTCTCGAATGGAGGAAACCCAAGAAAGCGCCCTACAGACCCGTTGACCTACAAGGGAGCCACCCCCAAGATCTCTCACATGGAGGAAGCTCAAAGGAAGTACCCTATAGGATCTTAGACCTGTAGGTAGTTATCCCCCAAGATCTCTCACATGGAGGAAACCTAGGAAAGTAGACTTCGTAGAGTCAGGAAGCAGCAACGTAGGCAAGTAAGAGGACAGTGACGTAGACCATTGACAATTTGGAAAAATTTCAAAGGGGTCCCTTGGGAACCCGTCATGAAGAGGAGGTCCACTCAAGGGACGCATATTTTGAAATCAAATGTTTTCTTTCTCAGAACGATCCATCATCAAGGGATCCTTTTGAAAGATGTTCACTTCATCAAGGAATTCGAAAGGAGGAATATGCCCCCATGTGAGGGGAAATTCAAAGCTATCCCACTTCAGAGGAAGGTTTTCAAGAACTTTCTTTACAAACCCATGATGAAGGAAACATGTTATGTTAGGGCTCCAAGTTGAGAATTCAATTCTAAAGAAAGATTTGTGAAGATTTTCGAGAAAATATTCATTGGTGACGAATGCGTTTTCTAAAAATCAAAATGTTGAAGGAAGGCGTTATCACACATGAGAGGTACAACTCAAACAAAGAAGAGAAAGATAAAAAGAGAGCAAAGGAGAAAACACAAGCAAAGGGCACAGGGGATTTGGTTTATCGAGGTCAAATATGTCCATGCTCATATAAATAATAGGTAACTGCGGTGCAAGGAAAAAGATCAGCAATCCCCAACCAGATCAAGAAGAATGCATGGAAAACAAAATAAAAATAAAAAATTGGGTAAACATGGAATGGAAGCCTAAATTCCCCCAACACTTTGCATCATCCCCAATTTATCAAAAATCAAGCACAAACATGGAAGAATGATGATACAAAAAGAAAAAGGTTTACGACACGAAAACCACACCTGTATCCAAGCATTAATAGGGGTGACAAGGGTCATCCAGGAACATAGCACGATCATGAGGGGATACATCACAAAACACACACACAAAAGATGAAGAAGAGGCCTCCTCCTAATATTGATTGACCAAGAGGTCATTTGCTTCCCACTTTAGATCATCGTAGGGGGAAGGAGGATGAGCCTGCAGTGGTGGGATGTTAAGAGGAGGAGCATCCAGCCCCCCTGCAACAAGGGCTAAGGAAGAAGCCCTTGTAAGGTCTTCTTTGTTGAGCTCTTATGGAGCTAGGGTTAGTGATTTCATGAAGATTGTTGACAAGGCCAAAACTTCATCCATGGAGTTAAACATGCACCCTACAGGAGTGACATGTTCAACTTCAGTGGATGGGGCAAGTTGTGCTTGAGATTCACTGATAGGCTCGCCGAATGACTCAAGAGTGGTGATGAACTCAGGGGAATCTGAGACTGGTCTCATTACTAGGACAAAACAAGTCAGCATGGGACCACCTTGTGAAGAAGGTGGGGTCCTCTTATGTCTTTCACTACTAGAAGGACCACACTCCACCTTTTTTTTTGTCAAAGATGAACTCCCCATAGACAAGGCTAGAGGTGTGGAGGAATAGGAGGAAAGGACCACAATGGATACAACTAAGGTATTAATCATATCCACGGGCTTTGGGAAAGGCTATATATCTAGAATGGACATCAGCAAAGGCAACTCCACCAAAGGAGAAATGAACACCTACACCCCCTTGGGGTTAGGTGCATTCGCACTTTCAGTGGAAGCCAAGAGCAATGCAGAACTAGACTGAAGAGAAGAAAAAGGAAGGAGAGAGGAAGATACTATAAGAGGCCTTGAAGCAGGGGTGGTTGTCTCTTCATCCTTCCTTTGTGAGGTAGCTTGCTCAGCTAGAAGAGCCTTTCACCGATGCTTGCACTTGCGTGCAAGGTGGTTTCTACGAATCTTCAAGTTGGAGGTTGGAGGTTTTGAAGGAACGAAAGGCTCCTACTCAACCATGGGAACATCCACTATGGTCATCTCTGGTGAAGGAACAAGTTCCTGAATGGGAGAAAGAGGAACAGATTGAGGGGCAGCGGGGGGAGTTGGCTCAAGAGCCTCAGCAGTGGGCCTCTTCTCGTTCACTTATTTAGGAGCAAGAGCGATAGGATTTCATGGATAAAATTCCCTCTGGGAACCTTTATTTTTGTTGTATAAGTAATCCCACGGTCTGGGGTATTCATTAGGGAGATCTGAGATCCTGAGCTTGGGCTTTCACCAAGGAGGTATCATTAGAATTAGTGGATAGCCATCGGGCTGACTCGTCGAATACTCCTCCCAAGAAAGGGGAGAGGATGAGGTAGTCTAGGGAAAGGCAACCTTCTCTTTTCCTTTACGAGAAGGAGAGGGAGTCGGCGTGGACTTCTCCTTTCCCATCTGGCAAGGGGGAGTGGACAGCGTAGACTTCTCCTTCTCCTCTTTGGAAGAGGAGGCGATTGATTGTTGTATCACGAGAAGGGTCAGTTTTGGTTGTCCCTTGCCCCCAATCTTATACTTTACATAATTCATGTAAATTAGGTCCGCTCTCAGAGGAAACAGACCAACTGGGGTGGGCCAAAAGTGATCCAATGGATATCCACCACAGGACACCAAGAGTTGGTATCCAATGTCATGCACTACATACGCGACACCTTCATGGGAAAATTTTAAACATTTGTGAAAAATAGAGGTGACTCTATTCATGGAAGCTAGCCAGGTTATTCCTAGCTTCAGCCTTAATAAATTCGACTCTGGAATAACATCAAAAATCATGTCAACAGCCCAAGGTCCAACTAGGATGGAAAAAGTTATCAAGTCGTATAGTTTAAGACACATACCATCGTGCGTATAGATGGTAGATTTTTTTTCTTCATATTCTTCCCTCTATAATGAATTTAATACCAATGTCTCCTCCGTGATAACATTTAGATGGCTCACGGGGTCCACCAAGACTCTCACAATGTTACCATTGAGGTGAACGGGAATGTAGAGGGGTGAGGGTTTTTTGTTCAAGGGAAAATCTTGTGAGGTGAACATTATGTCCAGCGAACCGGATGCAGGTAGAGCAGTAGACGTCACTGTGACCATGTTAACAGAGGCCTTGGGTTGAGTAATAGAATCAGTGGGATCGATAATCATGTTAGTAGAATGTGGCGAAAATGGGTTCGTGTATATCTGCAATTCACTATTAGCTTTCACCACTGATTTGTTAGCATTTTGTTTACTCCCATCGATACAAATGGTACCATCCTCGATGTGGTCATGTATCTCATGACATAGCCGCATACAGCATTCAGTATCTTGTCCATTAACTCGATGGTACTGACAATAAGTGTTCCCATCATACCAATTAGGGTAATGCTCCTTAAGAGGCTTAGGACTCGACAAGGTTACGATCTTATCCTTCAACAACTTCTATAAGATAGAAGAATAAGATTCTGACAACTTTGTGAACTTCCGCGCTTACATTTGAGGTTGTTGTCATCAGCAATGACTACTACATTCGTAATGGCCTTACCTTTCCCAGAGATTGATACGATGGGCTTTCCCTCATAATGGGAGTCCGAGAAGGATCCTCCAAATTGAACAACTATCTATTAGTACTCTCGTAAGGCTACACACAAATGCATGAAAGAAGGGTACTTCATAAGGGTGAACTTCTCTTTCCAAGGCCTTTGTAAGTTCCCTATGAATACCTTCTTCACATCAGAATCGGACAGCTAATACGATATTTGTGAAAGGAGTGCTTGATAGCGCACTATGAAATTAGTGATTTTTTGTTGTCTCCTTGTTTACATCGAAAGAGATCTGAAAAGGTCATCTTTGGCCCGATGTTTGCTTGAAATTGTCTAAGGAACTGATTTACAAGTTGTTCAAATGAGAAAATAGAATTGTCAGGCAAGGAACAGTACCATTCCAGTGTTGTATCCTTGAGTGATCGGGGAAACAGTTTCACCATTAAGGCATCATGATGGAAGAATTTTGTGCACAGGGTGTTAAAGGCAGAAACATGTATTTGTGGGTCCCCTCTACCGCCATACTATTTGAATTTAGGTATCTTCATTCCTTGGGGGAAGGGATTGTTCAAGATCACAACGAACAATGGGCTATGCCAAAAGAACGGTTGAAAGATAGGCTAGGAAAAGGCTTGGGAAAGACTCGCCAACTGGCTCTGCATCTTACCCATATTCTGAAGAAGGGTATTCAAAATAGGGTCATTAGAAGATAGAGGGCCAAAGGAACCTCCTCCAGAATCACCGCCAAAGCCACCTCCAAAATCGCCACTGGTGTGTCCTCCACCATAACCACTACCAGAGCCATCGCCGCTAGTAAGGCCTTCATAGGAGCCACCACCATGATCTCCACCAGAACTGCCTCCACCAGTACCACCTCTGCTACTATATCCACCACCACTACCAAAGCCTCCACCACTCATCTCGTCAAAGCCTCCACCACTATAGGTGACAGGAGGGGTGAAGCTAAAGCCCAAGGGGACCTCGTTTACTTTGATAGTTTCGGGTTGTTTAGAGAAAGAAGGGATACTGATAAAAGGGACTGTGTCGGCCATGTAAACAGATGTGGGAGGCATCGATACTCCTAACTATCCTTCATAATATTCAAAAGTGGCTCCTTCCATAACACTAGGAGTGTTTGAAGCAGCACATGCTTCTGTAAGACTAGTAAGATTAGCCAGGAGTTCTAATCCTATTCGATCTTTTCCAACCATGTATTTTAGTTCACTAATGACCGAGCGGCCCTAGCCATCTTTGGGTTTCTTTCCAAGTGATTTTCTAAGGCACCCAACCCTTTGCTAAGGGCATAGACATATTCTGAATAGATTTGAACAGCCTCATGCTCATCTACCAACGATGGTGTAGGAGATGCAAGAGTGGGGACATGATCAGTCTCATCAAAGAATCTTAATTCGCCCCTTGACAACTGCTCCTGCACGGCCACACTAACAGCAGGACCAGAGAAAAGGCCTATAGAGAAACCGATAAAGACCTTCATCCTTTCCATCAAAAGGTGTTGTATGCTTCTCCTAACAATATACCTAGAAGTTGTGGACTGGGTTGTGATGCTCATAAACCTTCACAACACTCAAGAATACAACACTCGTGAAGCACACGAGAGATGCCTCAACACCAACGGATGAACAGACGTTGGTTCACGTTAGGTTCACCAAAAATGTAAGAGAGGGGGACCACCACGTGCAAGGCCCCAGGTCATGGAGGGCCAAGATGTGGAAGGTTTCCCTAACTTACCTCATCTTAATGTGGTGTTAGGAAATGTGGGACAAGAATGATGAGGACTATGAAGTCCTTCAATCACCCTATAGACCTGAAATATAGGATGGGGCTAGGCAAGCTAGTTTTTAGGTTCAACACTATGCCTCAAGAACCTCTCTACCCGAGGACAGAAGCATAGTCCTAGGACGACAACACAACGCACTCGTGTTTGTCAAGTGTGTCGGTGTCTGTATGACCAAACAACTAAAGAGATAAGTTCAAACCTAGGAAAACAAGCTAATGACCCAGCTAACTACCACTAAAGGGTCAAAACAATAATATTAAGTAGACAAAATATTCTCTAATGTGATAAAGTAAAAATACAAGAGTTAGGGAAAGAATGATCTCACAAAGGAATTTGTTCACTAGCTAGCTCCCAAAAGCACGTCCACCTACACACAAAGAGGAGGAAAAATGTTGGGTGGTTGTATAGGGGCCTGCCTCAGTCAGACCCCTGCTTAGGTGTTTCCACCTCCACGGACAACCAAGAAAGCGAGTATGATAAAGAAAGTACTGTAATGAAGGACACTAAAACACTACAAAATAGTAAATGTTCTTACTCAACCAAGTAATAGAGGAGAGGAATGGGAAGCTTACCACCTCCACCAAAAGCACTCAAAGCTAATGGAGGAGAGAATGAGAGTACTCGAGCCTCTACTGCAATGGTATTGTCCCAAACTTTCTCTACTAAAGTGATGGAGTGAATTTGTTGTTGCAATGAAGTGTGAGAGTGTTGCTAGAAATGCTTGGAATGCTTAGAAGTGAGTACAAGAGTGTAAAGGTCAGCTTGTGTAGAGATTGTAGAAGATTAAATGCTTGTTGGAGTGAATTTGAAGGGGAGATGAAGAAAATGACCATATTTGGGTTGGTCGGCCGAAGAGGGCGTTACCATTCAGTTGCTAATGAGAAGTGTAATGCCTCTGTAGCTCCAACCGTAGGAATTTGTCAGGGATGTAAGCGTGCCATGTGGACGTATGTGTGTTGCGCAGGCGTCCCAGATAGAAATAACTCTGTTGACGCTCAAAACAGATGCCAAGTGGGATGAAAGCAGTGGGCTTAGGCGTAATTAAGCCTCTGAACTTGGTTTTCTAAAGTGGAGAAGGGAAAAAGGGGAATTTGCATAAGGGGTGCAAATTCACTCTTATATAGAGCCTATTCAACATAGAATTACTAATATTCTACATTTTTAGATAGGATAGATTTTGGTGGATTACTTGGGAATCCCTCTTTCTTAGGGAATCCTCAATAGTTTTTATTGGAGGAAGATTATGGATAGATTCAGGTTAAGGGTTAACTATTGGAACTTTTGGTGGTTTTCCTTTGCTATAAGATTGACTCTTCTAAAATATATTATGTAGGCTCTTCATGTTTATAGGTTTCTAATGTTATATTCTCTCAAAAAAATTCTTAATGAGTTTGATGCTTTATTTAGACAATTCTTATGGGCTGGAAAATTGGAGATCCACAAATGGAGTATGATGTGTTGGGATGAGGTTTGAAATCCAAAAGAGAATGGAGGGTTTATTCTTAGGTCATCTAAACTTAATGTTTAGGCCCTAGCTGCTAAATTATATTGGCAATGGTGCAAACACCCATATCAACCATTGGTGAGAATTTTGAATTATAAGTATTTCGAAGGAGTGGAAGATAAGGACATCCCACAAATGGATTTTATCGGGAATGGATCCATGATTCCAAGCACGATTAAATAGGGGGATTCTCTTATTAAGAAAGGGAATTTTTGGATTATTAATATAGGAAAGAGAGCTTTGTTATGGACCAAATATTGAGATAACAACACCATATCCTCTCTTCTTTTCCCTAGCTTAAATATTTGAGTGAATTTTTTCTATAGGTAGGATGGTCAAGAGTTGTTGAATTCAAGCATGCTATTCATATAGGAATTTATTTGATCTATCATTAGTGAGAGCCCCACAACTAGCTTAGGGGAGGATCTATCAAATATCAATATATGCTTGCTTATATTATTATTAATCACCCTTGTTATTCTATGGAGGGTCCAAATATCTTTTCTTGGGGATATAGTACTAAAGAAGTTTATTATGTTACCCTTGGATATAATTTCTTACAAAATCATAATTGTGGGAACCGTGTTTCCCCTTGGTGGAGGAGAATTTGGAATAAAATCAATTTCCCTAAATGTAACATTTTCATGTGGCAACTAGTTCAAAATAAATTCTTGACTTGGGAGAACATTAGAAAAAGAGGATTCTAAGCACCTTCCACTTGTGTCATTTGCAACAATAGTGAAGAATCTACTAATCACCTTTTTTCATGCCCCTTCTCTATTATGATCTAGAGCTTATGATGGAATATCTTGAAAAAATCTATAGTTCTTGCCTCCTTGTCAAAGTTTTATGATAATATGGGTCAACCCCCAATTACCGATTTCTTCATTATGGTGACATGGGATATCAATCCTTCTTTTATCCTTTAGTAGATCTAGTTGGGGTACAACTAATACATTTTTTCGTGAGTTTCAAAGTATAGTTATGTAATAATTGTATAAGATTATAAGTATGCTCAAAGAAACTATTGAGAACAAGTTTTTATTGATGATTTTTTTCCTCCTCAAATGGTCATGTTGCTAAACCCCTAGATTTGGTCCCTTCTAGTGCTACACAAGCTAGACCTAGCCATAGATTGCATTCTTCTCAAAATATGGATAGGTCTAGTTAGCGGTCTCCTCCTCCTAGCAATTTTCTTAAGATTAACATAGATGGATCTACTTGTGGTAATCTGGGTGCAACAAGTATTGGTGGAATTGATTGAGATTGTAAAGACTTTGTTCAATTTTTTTCTCTACCTATATGGGAATGAATACTAATAACTAGATGGAGGTTTGGCAGTTCTTAAGGTAGTGGAAAAGGAAAGTGTACTTGGATGGAAGAAGGTTGGTGTGTGAGATGGATTCTATGATCCTAGTTTCTTTACTGAATAAAGGAATTTGCAAGACTCATCATAGAGAGTGGCTTAGGTAGTTAGGAAAATTCTTCTTATATCTTCAAATTTTGAGTCAATATCCTTTTCTCATATCCCAAAAAAGTGAAACAAGATGGCATATTGTCTAGATAAATGAGCCTCATAAGGGATGGCTAATTAGAATTTATTTTAGATTGGAATGGGTTGGGCTAGAATAAAATCCAAGAGTTATTTCAACTTGCCTGAAATGATCAAATAGAATAGTTTTTGGGGGTTGATCAAGGGGAAGTTTAATATTGATGGAAGTTTTGATTTTACTGGTCAAAGTGTTGAGTGGTATTGAAGGAATCCTCAATGAGTTTATCTTATTTGGTTTGTATTGATGTATATAGCTATCTGGAAATCTACTTAGTGTGTATGTAATTAGCCTTTTTTTAATAAAATTATATTTCTATCCTTTAAAAACATATTCTTCCCTCTAAATATAATAGGTCCCCAAAGCTACATTTTAACACCACCTCAATTTGAAATGTATGCATAAGCATAGGCAATAAAATATCACAAGTTAGTGTATTATTTTATTTCTACATATGCTATTGTCATAGCTTTTGCATGCACATATGGTAAATTTTCTTAGCCATGTCTCTACTTGTGTAGGTCTTATTTCTTTGAAATATGATATCTTTTAGAGGCATCTTCTATCTTTGGTAATTAATTATTTATTAGGAATCCTCACTTTGTTCTCCAAAAAAGAGATGAAAGCATGAATAAAACATGAAGGAAAGAAGGCCTCATAAAGACTCCTCAAGGACAACTTCCTTCACCCCAAGCATTGATCATAACTGAAGATAATGAGGTGATGCCAAAGGTTTCGTGTGAAGATGTTTGTAACCTAATCTTCTATAGGAATGTACTCCAAGATGATAAAGCCATCCTAAATCATCTATCGAATGAAGTGTATGTGTGTATTAATGTGTTTTATTCTTTGATGCTCCACTAGATTGTGTGAAATGTGAATGGTACTATGATTGTCACACCAAAGAAGAGTGGGACTATCAAGAGGAAAACCAAACTCAAACATTAAATAACAAAGCCACAAAACCTCTTGGTTGGCTAAAACTACTGCTCGGTACTTATCCTATGTAGATGATAAAGAAATAGAATATTTATTCTTGAAAGACCATGCAATGGGACCAAAACCAAATTCAGAAGTAGACCTTTTTCTTTAACATCACTAGCCCAATATGAGTCAGTGAAGCCAAAAATTTGAGAATATCTTGATGTATAATGAATACCATAAAGTGAGGTGCCATGAATGTATCTCAAAATACATTTTGCATCTTTCCAATGACTCTCATGTGGATCATGGGAGAATTGAGAGACAAGACCAACTAAAAAAGAAAGATTAATATGGGAATGTGTCAAGTACAAAAGATTGCCAACAAACTTCTTATATAGCATAGCATCTATTGAAGGAGTAGTACATGTTGAAGACAATACAACATGACTAAAATGGTGTGGGGTAGGCTTGTAATCAAGTATACCAAATCTCTGAAGCATGTCAAGAGCATACTTTTGCTAAAATATGGAAATCACATCCGAAGATTGAATAACTTGTAAACTAAGAAAGTAGTGTAGAAGGCTAAGATACATCATCTCAAATTATTCCATAAAAGCTCATTAAACACTTTGAATCATGGAGTATGAGTCATTGTAAGAATTAAATCATACACATATAGCACAAGGATCAAAATATCACCCTCATGTCTTTAAATGTACACTATGAGATTGAAATGACATCATTTGAAGCTAGAAGAAAGCATAAAAGAGTTCATCTTCTCATACCAATCCTAAGGGGCTTGTTTGAGACCATATAATGAATGATGAAGCCTACAAACAAGTGAATAATCTTGCACAAAACCTTGCGGCTGCTCCATATAAATATCCTCATGAAGATCACCATGCAAGAAGGCACTCTTCACATTCATTTGGTAAATTGTCCATCCATGTGAAGTTGCAAGAGAAATTACAAGGAAAATAGAATCCATCTTGGCAACAAGAGCAAAGTTCTCAGAATATTCAATGCCCTCAACTTGAGAAAACCTCTTTGCAACAAGACAATCCTTATATTTATCAATGGAAACATCTACAATATATTTGGTATGGTACACCCACCTACACCAAACCAAATTTCTTCCCTTAGGAAGAGAAACAAGTTCCCAAGTATTATTCTTCGTCAGTGAAGAATAAGCCTCCTTTATAGCCATATCCCACTTAGTAATACCTATCGCATCTAAAAAACTTTGAGGATCATCCAAAATGGCATGACTCAAAAGACTAGCACCTAGTGTCTGTGAACGATTATGATGGGAATCTGAAGGATTACCTACCAAAGATCCAGCTACATCAAGAGTATTGTGAGCCCCCTTCGATAAAGGAAAAAATATAGGAGGTGGTGGTGAAGGTGGAACATCATCATTATCATCCTTAAGATATAAGGAATCCTTAAGAGATTAAGTGGGAGGAGTGGGTAGCGAGGGATAAGTTGGTGATGAAGAATCCATCTAAGGAAAGCACTCATCAAACTAGAAATATTTATGAAACATGCCCTCTCTAGAATTAGGATTGTATAAGAGTGAATTTGCACCCCTTATGCAAATTCCCATTTTTCCCTTCTCCACTTTAGAAAACCAAGTTTGGAGGATTAATTACACCTAAGCCATTGCTTTCATCACACTTGGTGCCTGTTTTGAGTGTCTATGGGGGGATTTATGTCAAGGACGCCCATCTGGCGTGCTTACGTCCCTAGAAAATTCTTGTGGCTAAACCTGCAGAGGTGTTACACTTCTCATTGGGATTCAAGTTGTAACGCCCTCTTCGTCTAACCGATCTGAATATGGTCATTTTCTTCATCTCCTCTTCAAATTCACTCCTTAAACAAGCATTTCATCTTCTAAGCATTCAATCCAACTTCTTCACCTTATTCACAAACTCACTTTCATACTCTTGCACTCACTCTCAAGCTTTCAAGCAACATTCTTGCACTCCATTGCAGCAACTTCACTCCCTCACTTTGATGGAGAAATTTGGGGACAACACCATTGCAGCAAAGGCTCGAGTACTCTCATTTTCTCCCACAAGCAACCTTCAGTGCTCTTGGTGGAGGTGGTAAGCTTCCTTTTCCTCTCCTCTATCACTTGGTTGAGTAAGCATAATTAATATTTTGTAGTGTTCTTAGTGTTCTTCATTATAGTACTTTCTTTATCATACTCGCTTTATTGGCTATCCATGGAGGTCCAAACACCTAAACGGGGGTCTGACTGAGGCAAGACCCTATACAACCACCCAACATTCTCCTCTTTGTGTGTAGGTGAATGTGTTCTCGAGGAGCTAGTTAGAAAACAAGTTTCTTTGTGAGATCCTTCTTGCCACCCTAACTCTTGCATTTTTACTTTATCACATTCGAGAGTATTGTATTTACTTAATCACATTATTTTGTCCCTTTAGTAATAGTTAGCTGGGTCGTTAGCTTGTTTTCTTAGATTTGACCTTGTCTTTGTAGTTGTCTGGTCGTACGGATGCTAGCGCACTTTAGAGACGCCAGTGCGTCACGTTGTCGTTCAAGGACAAGCCATCCTTAGGACCTTATAGTCCTCATCATTCTCATCCTACATATCCTAACACCCCCATAAGCTTAGGTAAGTTAGGGCAGCCTTCCGCATCTTATCCCTCCATGACCTAGGGCCTTGCACGTGGTGGTCCCCCTCTCTTACATTTTTGGTGAACCTGACGTGAACCAACGTTTATTCATCCATTAGTGTTGAGACCTCTCTTGTGTACTTTGTGATTGTTGTGAAGGTTTATGAGAATTACAAACCATTCTATGACTTTTGGGTATATCGTTAGAAGAATTATACAACACCTCCCGATGGAAAGGATGAAAGTCTCTACTGGTTTCACTGCAGGCCCTTTCTCTAGTCTCACCATTGGTCTAGCTACGCAGAAGTAGTTTTCAAGGAACGAGATGGGATTCCTTGACGAAACCAATCACATTCCCACTCCCCCAGCATCTCCTACACTATCATCGGTAGACAAGCATGAGGCCATTCAAATCCCTATTGAATATGTCTCCACCCTCACTAAAGGGATAGGAAATTTAGAAAATCACTTGGAAATAAATTTGAAGATGGCTATTGTTGCTCAGGTTGTTAGCGAGTTAAAACATATGATGGATAAAGATCAAACAGGAATAGAGCTTTTGACTAGCCTCCCCGGTCTCACCAAAGCGTGTGCTCCTTCGAATAATCCTAGCTTTGTACAAGGAGCCACTTTCAAAGAGCATGAATGACATTTAGGAGTATCAATGCCTCCCACATCCGTTTACATGGCCGACGTGGTCCCCTTTATCAATTTATCCCTTCCGTCTTCGAACAACCCAAAACTATCAAAGTAAACAGGGTCCCCTTGGGCTTTAGCTTCACCCCCTATCACCTCTAGTGGTGGGGGATTTGGTAATGGTGGTGGATTAGAGACGTGGTGTTGGTAGACCCCACGAGCCATGTGAATGTTATTACAAAGGAAACATTAGTATTAAATTCATTACAAAGGGAAGAATATGAAGAAACAAAATCTACCATCCATACGCATGATGGTATGTGTCTCAAACCTTACGGCTCGATAACTTTGTCCATCCTGGTTGGACCCAAGGCTGTTGACATAGTTTTTGACATTATCGCAGAGTTGGATTTGTTCAGGTTGAAGCTAGGCATACCTTGGCTAGCTTCCATGAATGGAATCACTTTCATTCACAAGTGTTTAAAATTCTCCCATGAAGGTGTCGTGCATGTAGTGCATGACATTGGATATCAACCCATGGTGAATATTCATTGGATCACTTTTGGCCCTCCCTAGTTGGTTTGCTTCCTCTGAGAATGGACCTACTTTACAAGAATTATGTAAAGTATAAAACTAGGAGCCAAGGATAGTCGAAACTGACCCTTCCCATGGTAAAACAATTAGTTATCTCCTCTTCCCGAGAGGAGAAGGAGAAACTTGTACTAACTGCTCTCTCTTCCCATAAAGGAAAGGAGAAGTCCACACCGGCTCCCTCTCCTTCCCATAAAGGTAAAGAGAAGGTTGCCTTCTCCCAGACTGCCTCATCCTCTCCCCTTTCTTCAAAAGAGTATTGGATGAGTCAACCTGATGGCTATCTGCTAAGTCTGATGATTCCTCCTTGGTGTAGGCCCAAGTTCAGGATCTCAAATCTCCCAAATGAATACCTTGAACCGTGGTATTATTTTTACGACAGAAAGAAAGGTTCCCAGAAGGAATTCAATCCGCAAACTCCTACCGCTCTAGCCTCCAAAGTAGTGAATGGGAAGAGGCCCACTACTAAGGCTCTTGAGTTGACTCCCCTTGCTACTTCTCAACCTGTTCCTCTTGCTCCATTCAGGAATCCATTCCTTTGTTGGAAACGACTATAGTGGACGTCCCCATGGTTGATCAGGAACCTTCTGTTCTTTTGTAGCCTCTAGCCTCTAGCTCAAAGAGTCTTAGAAATTTCCTTGTGCATGAATGCAAGCACCAACGAAAGGCTCTCTTGGCTAACCATGCCACCTTGCAAAGGAATGAGGAAGAAATGGTCGCCGCTACTTCAGGGGCTCCTATAGTGTCTTCCTCTCCCATTCCTTCTGCTTCTCTTCAGTCTAGTCCCACACTACTTTTAGCTTCCATTGCAAGTATGAGTGCATCTAACCCCAATGGGGTACAAGTTTTCATCACTCCTTTGGTGGAGCCACATTTGTTGATGTTTGTTCCAGATATCCAGCCTTTCCTAAAGCTCGTGGATATGATTAATACCTTAGTTGTATCCACTGCAATTCTTTCCTCCTCTTCCTCTGCACCTCTAGCCTCATCTCTAGGGAGTTCATCTCCTCCGACGAGGAAAAAGGTGCAGTGTGGTCCTTCTAGTAGTGAAGGACATAAGAGGAGACTGCCTTCTTTGCAAGGTGGCCCCGCGTTGACCTATTCTATCTTGGTGATAGAACTCGTCTCGACTTCCCTTGAGTTTTTCACCGCTCCCGAGTCATTCGGTGAGCCCAACAGTGAATGTCCAGCATGGCCCACCCTCTCCACTGAAGTTAGACATGACACTCCTATAGAGTGCATGTTTAAATCTATGGATGAAGTCTCGGCCTTGTCAGCAATCTTCGTAAAATCGTTGACCCTAGCTCCACAAGAGCTCAATGGAGAGGACCTCGAGGGGCCATCTTCCTTATCCCTTGTTTTGGGAGTGTCGGATGCTCCTCCTCTTAACATCCCACCATTGCAAACTCATCCTCCTCCCCCCTACGATGACCTAGAGTGGGAAGCAGATGACCTCTTGGTTGATCAGTTTAGGAGAAGACCTCTTCCTGATAATTTGTGTGTGTGTTTGTTTTATGATGTGTTCCCCCGTGATCATGCTATGTGTGCTGGATGACTCTCATCACCCTTATTGCTACTTGCATACAGGTGTGGTTTTTTGTGTTGTAAACCTTCTTCTATTTGTATCATCATTCTTCCATGTTTGTGCTTGATTTTCAACAAATTGGGGTGATGCAAAGTGTTAAGGGCATTTATGCTTCCCTTCCATGTTGAACCAATTTTTTAGTTTTACTTTGTTTTTTGTGCATTCTTCCTGATCTAGTTGGGGATTGATGATCTTTTTCCTTGCACTGTGGTTACCTATTATTTATATGAGCTTAGATAGATCTAACCCGCTAAACCAGATCCCCTTGTGCCCTTCATTTGTGTTTCTCTCTTTCACTTTCTCTTTATCTTCTTTTCTTGAGTTGTCTCTCTCATGTGTGACAATTCCCTTTCTTCAATGTTTCAATTTTCAAAAAATGCATTTGTTACCAATTAATCTTTTCTCGAAAATCCTTACAAAAATTCCTTTTCGAAAACAACATTCAGAATTAGGGATCCTTTTGAAAGAACTTGAGAGTTCTTTCCCCTGAGGTGGAATGGCTATAACCTTCCCCTCACATGGGGGAATTCTCTTTCTTTATGAAAGGATCCCTTGATGATGGATTGATCTGAGAAAGAAAACATCTATTTTTGAACTATGCATCCCTTGAGTGGACCCCTTTTCTTTTGAAGGGTTCCCAAGGGATCCCCTTTGAAAGTATTTATCTCAAACAATTTTTTTTGCATCTGGCTTGGGGGTAGCCTGACTAGACCTTTCTTTTCAAACAACACGTCCCTTGAGTGGACCCCTATTCTTTTGAAGGGTTCCCAATGGACCCCTTTGAAAGTCTTTAAAATCATTGATGGTTTGCACGATTGTCCACTTACTTGCCTACGTGGCCGCTTCCTAACTCTACAAAGTCTGCTTTCTTAGGTTTCCTCCATGTGAGAGATCTTGGGGGTTACCTTCCCTACAGGTCTATGGGTTTTTAGGGCGCTTCCTTGGGTATTCTTCATGTGAGAGATCTTGGAGAATTCCTTCCCTATAGGTATACGGGTCTATGAGGTGCTTTCCTAGCTTCCTCCATGTGAGAGATCTTGGGGGACACTTCCCAGGTATCCTTCATGATAGAGTTCTTGGGGGACACCTTCCTTGCAGGTCTGTGGGCCTGTAAGGTGCTTACTTCATGAGGCTTCCTTCATGTGAGAGATCTTGGGGGATACCTCCTTGCAGGTCCATAGGCCTGTAAGATGCTTTCTTTCTTCAACTTCATAGTTTCAAGAAGCTATGGATTCCTTCACTTCCCGTGTACCTTCAGGTTCGCTAGATTGTGGTATGCTTCCTCGACAGTTCAGGTATACATTTCTAACCTTACTCCTGCCTTCATCTACTTTATCGAGCACTCATTAGTACTCATGCTCACTAAAGTGGGGGAAATTGTATAAGAGTGAATTTGCACCCCTCATGCAAATTTTGCTTTTTCCCTTCTCCACTTTAGAAAACCAAGTTCGGAGGCTTAATTACACCTAAGCTCGTTGCTTTCATCACACTTGGTTCCTGTTTTGAGCATCAGTGGGGGAATTTATTTCGGAGACACCCACATGGTGGGCAGATGTTTGTGTTTTTTGCTTACACCCCTAGAAAATTCCTATGGTTGAATCTGTAGAGGCGTTACACTTCTCATTGGGAGTCAAGTTGTAATGCCCTCTTTAGCTGACTGACCTGAATATGGCCATTTTCTTCATCTCCTCTTCAAATTCACTCCTTCAACAAGCATTTCATCTTCTAAGCATTCAATCCAACTTCTTCACCTTATTCACAAGCTCACTTTCATACTCTTGCACTCACTCTCAAGCTTTCAAGCAGCATTCTTACACTCCATTGCAGCAACAACTTCACTCCATCACTTCGATAGAGAAAGTTGGGGACAACACCATTGCAGTAGAGGCTCAAGTACACTCATTTTCTCCCCCAAGCATCCTTGAGTGCTCTTTGTGGAGGTGGTAAGCTTCCCTTTCCTCTCCTCTATCACTTGATTGAGTAAGCACACTTACTATTTTGTAGTGTTCTTGGTGTTCTTCATTATAGTACTTTCTTTATCATACTCGCTTTCTTGGTTGTCCATGGAGGTGGAAACACCTAAACGAGGGTCTGACTGAGGTAGGACCTTATACATCTACCCAACATTCTCCTCCTCTTTGTGTGTAGGTGAATGTGTTCTCAAGGAGCTAGTTGGAAAATGAGTTTCTTTATGAGATCCTTCTTGCCACCCTAACTCTTGCATTTTTACTTTATCACATTAGAGATTATTTTTTTTACTTAGTCACGTTATTTTGGCCCTTTAGTAATAGTTAGCTGGGTCATTAGCTTGTTTTCTTAGGTTTGACCTTGTCTTTGTAGTTGTTTGGTCGTACGGATGCCAACGCACTTTAGAGACGCCACCGCATCGCGTTGTCATCCAAGGACTGTGCTTTCATCCTCGGGCAGAGAGCTTCATGAGGTGCAATGTTGAACCTAAAAATTGGCTCACCTAGCCCCATTTTGCATTTAAGGTCTGTAGAGTGATTGAAGGACCTTATAGTCCTCATCATTCTCGTCCTACATATCCTAACACCCCCATAAGCTGAGGTAAGTTAGGGCATCCTTCCGCATCTTGGCCCTCTGTGACCAGGGGCCTTGCACGTGGTGGTCCCCATCTCTTACAAGGATCAAACAACCTATATTTCTTAACATCCTCAAAGTAGCTAAAAAATATGAGTGGCCATGTTTTCCTCTCCATGGCTTTTCATTGAGCATCTGGAATGTATTCCCAAGCGTCACTACCAAAAACTCTTAATGAAGATGCATCATGCTTTACATGGGTCCAAGCCTCCTTAAGATTCATATGTCATGATGCCTTATGATGCATCTAATTCTAAATGCAATTGACACAATTCACCACCTCCACCTAACATGAATAATCCATATCTCATGACTGAATCATACAATTGGCCATCTCTTGTAAAGTTATGTTCTTTCACTCAATAACACCATTCTACTGATGGGTGTATGGAACTATAAGTTGATGCTACAAACCATGCTCAATGCAAAAGTCCTTCAAATCTTGATTGGCATACTCCCCTCATTATCTATGCATATCCTCCTAATAGAAAGACTAGAGTGCTTCTCCAAAAATTCCTTAAAGATGTTGAAAGAATCAAAGACACCACTCTTGTACTTAAGAAAGTACACTCATGTACTCCTAGAAAAGTCATCAATAAATGTGAGCACATATTTGGCCCCTAGAAATGGAGTTGGAAATGACATTGTAAGGAAGATAAGGTAGCGGAACAACTTCCTACACCAATCTTGAGAGGAGAATAATGCAAAAAATTTATAGATCTTTAATAGTTACATAAACTTAAATAAAAATAAACACAAATATCATGCATACCAAAACACAGTGATTTATATGGAGAAAACCCTTTTGAGAGAAAAACCCCACTCCAAAATCCACCCAATATATTATTCAAAAATCACAAAGATTACAATATACTTTCAGAGAAAGCTTCTCATAGGATTATCAGCTACCAAAGATCTAGAGGTAACACAACCACTATCAAACTCTCAAAATACATCACAATACACACTTGTAATACAATTCCCTCATAAAATAGGGTTGCCTTATAGGGAAATTTGAGCCAACAAAAATATCAACTATCAGATATGAGACATAATGATGAATGGTCCATATTTACAATAATAAAGTATACATAAAATTTGGCTTCCAAGGGCGCTGCCCCTAAGCCCCCGCTGAGGCGCACTACCCCTTGGACCTCCAGTTGAGGGGATGGATCCCCCAAACCCCTCGTGGGGGGGGAGAGGGTCCCCCTATTAGGATTTAGGTGACATAAAACTTGTAAGTCCATTAATTAATTTTTTTCCTAATGTCTTTTGTAAATTACCCAAAAGAGGTGAAACCATTTAACCAACGGTGGTGAAAGAGCTCATGTAATGACGAAGTTACTATTACAGTTTTTCTTCTGGCAAAAGGAAAAAATAGCTAGGTGTCCCATTTGGAATCTCCCATTTTTGGAGGTTTATGACATCTGTCATAAGTTTTAAGAGTATCTATGACACTATGACAACAATCATAAGATTCTATGACAACTATGATGTTGTTTATGATTGTATTTATGACAGATTCCTTCCCTAGGCACCCATGCATGAGAGATGCCTTATGACAGTTGTAAGAGCATCTGTAAGTTGCTATTTTGGGTGGATTTGGTGATTGGAAAGGAGATAGGCAGGGGTTTTTCCAAGTGGTTTTGCTGCATGTTGTTTGGTGATACCATGGTGGTATTCATACCAACAAGTTTCTATAAATTGGGGCCTTGAGCTAGAGTTCTTCATTCAGTTTTGTTTAGTGTGCAGGCAATAGGGTGCTGCCAGATTTTATCGAGATTATCAAAGAAGTGTATTGTTGTTATAATATCCTTTGGACTAGTAATATACTTGACTCTCTATTTTTGTGGTGGATTTTTTCTCCTTAGGGGTTTCTCCATGTAAAACTAGTGTTGTGTGTTATGGTTTTCTATTTCTTGTTTTGATTTTATAATCATATTCATATTAAGGTTTAATATTTGGATTCAAATCTACAATTACTATTGATTAAAGTTCATATTGCAAGCTTTCTTCACCATGTTTTACAACACCCCTAGTTCCCCTGTCGTCGTCGTATGAATAGTACCTTATGTATCCTTATGCAATTGCAAGGTTGAGACACATTTTCCCAACAAATCTCCCACTTGTCGGAGACCTTGCAAAAGAAATGGGAGGGTGTATAAACATCATCTCTTAATTACTAGGGGCTGAAAGGCCCATAGTATCTGAACACCATATGAACTTCTTTGTGCTCATAGGTTTAGTTAAAGAATCAACAACATTCATCAAATTCTCTACCTTAACCAAATTTACCCTTCCATCTTTGACCACATCTCTAAAAAAATGATACTATACATCAATGTGCTTGGTCTTGGCATGAAATGTCAAGTTCTTGACTAGACATATCACACTCTGACTGTTACAATAAATTGTCACTGCACCTTGTTTTATTCCAATATATCAACATAGTCTCTTAAGCCAAATGGCTTCTTTACAAGCATGAGTAGCTGCCATATACTCTGCTTTAGTAGTGGACAGAGCAACCACAACTTTACCGTGCCATCTTTGACCATATCTCTAACAAAATGATACTGTACATCAATGTGCTTGGGCTTGGTATGAAATGTCAAGTTCTTGATTAGACATATCACACTTTGATTGTCACAATAAATTGTCGTTGCACCTTGTTTTATTCCAATATCTCAACACAGTCTCTTAATCCAAATGGCTTCTTTACAAGCATAAGTAGTTGCCATATGCTTTGCTTTAGTAGTGGACAAATCAACCACAACTTGTCGCTTACTCATCCAACTAATCGCACCACGAGATAAAGTAAACACATAAGCACTAGTGGAATGTCTTCTCAATGGAAATCTCATCCTCAATAATATTACTATGATAACACAAAGAATAATCTGAGGTATCATGCAAATATCTGAAGACTCTTTTAATTGCATCTCAATGAACTCTACTAGGATTAGACATATATCTAGAAAGAACTCCCACTGCTTGGGGAATGTCAGGTCTTGTATAACCATATCATACATCAAACTTCCAACTACACTTTGGTAAGGCACTTTGCTCATGTCTTCCATCTCTGATGGGATGTTGGACAATCTAAAATAGATAACTTTGTTCTAGCTAAAACAAGAACACACAATGGTCTATAATCCAACATATCAAACCTCTGTAAAATTAAATTGACATACTTACTTTGGCCAATCCATAGTTTTCTATTCACTCTATCTCTTTTAATTTCCATCCCAAGAATTTTTTTAGTTGCACCAAGATCTTTCATTTCAAATTTAGCAGCAAGTTGAGATTACAGTTTTGAAATCATACCTTTTCCTATACCAATAAATAACATATCATCAACATATAATACAATAAGCAAGAAACGATCAGCATCAGTTTTATAATAAACACAAAGATCTGATTTAGAATGCTCAAATCCCAAACTCAACACATATGTATCAAATTTCTAGTATCGCATCCTAGGACTCTGATTTAGGCCATACAAAGATTTCTTCGATTTTCAAACAAATCTACTTTTACCTTTCACCACGTAGAGCTCTGGCTGTGTCATATAGATATCCTCCTCCAAGTCACCATGAAGGAAAGTAGATTTCACATTCATTTTCTCAACCTCTAAAGCATAAGCAGTAGCAATAGAAAGCAAAAATCTAATGAATGTCATTTTTGCAACAGTAGAAAATATCTCACCATAATCAGCACCCTCAACTTGAGAATAACCTTTTGCAACCAACCTTGCTTTTTACTTTTCAATACCTCCATCTGAATCGATCTTTTTCTTAAATACCCATTTGCAACCAACAAGTTTTCATCCTCCAAGAAATGGCACAAGGTTCCATGTATCATTCTTTTTCAAAGTTGCCATTTCTATAAGGAAGCTAAGGTAGTAGAACAACATCCTACACTGATCTTCAAAGGAGAATAATACAAAACTTTTACAAATCTTTAATAGTTATAGAAGCTTAAATAGAAATAAACATAAATATCATGCATACCACAACACAATGATTTATGTGAGGAAAACCCTTTCAAGAGAAAAACCCCACACTCCAAAAGCCACCCAATATTATTCAATAAATCACAAAGATTACAGTATGCTTGCAGAGCAAGCTCCTCATAGGAGTATCACCACTCAAAGATCAAGAGACAACATGACTATTATCAGACTCTCATAATACATCACCGTATCTCTCCCACAGTTGTAATACAATGCCCTCATAAAATAGAGTTACATTCTAGGCAAAGATAGGCCAACAAAATATATGCCATTAGATCTAAAACCTAATATTGAACAGTCCATATTTACAATATATCCTTTATTTAATGTATTTCTACCATTCTAGAATTTTTCTAAAAAAGTTAGCATGCTCACATTTTGCTTTGTGTTGCCATTGTATACACCTATCAATGTAACTAGGAAACATTTATATAAATATTTATACATCTTGTCAATAATAAACTGCATATAATTTCAAGGTTGAGACACATTTTCCCAACAAATCTCCCACTTTTCGAACACTTTTCAAGAGAAACGTGAGGGTGTAAACATCATCTCTTTAATTGCTAGGGGTTGAAAGGCCCGTAGTCTCTTAACACCATCTAAACTTCTCTGTGCTCACAAGCTTAGTTAAATAATCAACAACATTCATCAAATTCTCTACCTTAATCAACTTCACCCTGCCATCTTCGACCATATCTCTAACAAAATGATACTATACATCAATGTGCTTGGTCTTGGCATGAAATTCCAAGTTCTTGGCTAGACATATCGTACTCTAACTGTCACAATAAATTGTCACCACACCTTATTTTATACCAATATTTGAACATAGTCTCTTAAGCCAAATGGCTTGCTTACAAGCATGAGTAGCTACCATATACTCTGCTTTAATAGTGGACAAAGCAACCACAGCCTATCGCTTACTCATGCAACTAATTGCACCACCAAATAAAGTAAACACATAAGCACTGGTGGATTTTCTTCTATCAACATCACCTGCCCAGTCTGAATCCACATAACCATGAATATTAAGGGAAAATTTGTCTTCATTCATATTGCTATGATAACATAAGGAATAATCTGAGGTACCATGCAAATATTTGAAGACTCTTTTAACTACATCCCAATGAACTCTACCAAGATTAGACATATATTTGGAAAGAACTCCCACTACTTGTGCAATGTTTGGTCTAGTGCAAACCATAACATACATCAAACTTTCAACTGCACTCTAGTAAGACACTTCGCTTATGTCTTCCATCTCTGATGGAGATGTTGGAAAATCTGAAATAGATAATTTTGTTCCAACTCAAACAGGAACACACAATGGTCTACAATCCTACATATCAAACCTCTGTAAAATTGAGTTGACATACTTACTTTGGCCAAGCCATAGCTTTCTGCTCACTCTATCTCTTTTAATTTCCATCCCAAGAATGTGTTTAGCTACACCAAGATCTTTCATTTCAAATTTAATGTTGAGATTTCAATTTGAAATCATACCTTTCCCTTTGCCGATAAATAACATATCATCAACATATAATTCAATAAACAAGAAATGATTGTCATTAGTTTTATAATAAACACAATGATTTGATTTAGAATGCTCAAATCCCAAACTCAACACATATGTATCAAATTTTTGGTACCACATCCTAGGACTCTGTTTTAAGCCATACAAATATTTCTTCAATTTGCAAACCAATTTACTTTTACCTTTCACCACATAGTGCTTTGACTGTGTCATATAAATATCCTTGTCCAAATTTTTCACATCCATTTTCTCAACCTCTAAATCAAAAGCAACAACAATAGAAAGAAAAAATCTAATGGACGTCATTTTTGCAACGAGAGAAAATATCTCACCATAATCAACACCCTCAACTTGAGAGTAACCCTTCACAACCAACCTTGCTTTGTACTTCTCAATACCTCCATCTGAACCAATCTTTTTCTTGAACACCCATTTGCAACCAACAAGTTTTCGTCCTTCAGGAAATGGTACAAGATCACATGTATCATTCTTTTTCAAAGATGTCATTTCTTCATCCATAGCAATCTTCTAGGATTTTGCATCATTCATACCTAGTGCCTCTTCTATGGATTTGGGTTCATCCATGTTAGTATTCAAAGAAAAAATACATCTCCAATCATCAGGTGAATACCTTTCAATTGTTTTTCTATGTCTTGTGGACCTAGAAACAAGTTGAGTTGGAGGTTCTTCCTCTTCTTCTGAAGATCCAGAGCTAGACAAGCTCTCCTCAACTTATTGTCTATCCTCAGGCCTCGATTCAACTTTCTTAGGAGTAGGAAAAAATTGAATCACATCTTCTTGTTTGCTTTGTTCTGGTTGCAATGTAACAGAAGAAGGCTTAGTTTCTCTAAAAATAACACTTCTAATGTTATGAAATAATTTGCACAATAGAAGAATATGATATGAAATATGCTGCAAATACTTGATAATAACTGAGAATAACAAGCCACTTCGAGGGGGAAAACCTCCAAATATCTCTAATGAGAACACACTTCACAACTTGATGATGAAACAAGACTCACAACCTCCTATATATACATATTTATGCCTATGATATCACCTAGGATGACTTAGACACACCTATATAAGTATTAGGCTGACCTAAACAACTAAATAACAATATGCTAATGATAATATGACTTAATAGAGAGTTAAGATAGCCACAAGCCAACTATTCATAACCCGATGTACACTAATATTAAGGGCATAGCATGCCCGCCTTCTTCAAAGAAGCATTGTCCTCAATTCTAATCAAGTTTGGATTCTTTTGAATGAACTCCTCATCCTCCCATGTGGCATCTTCAACTGGTAAATTCTTCCATTGGATGAGATACTCAGTGAGAGTTATATTCCTCAGCTTCTTTGTGCATGTTTGAAAAATGCACTCTGGTTCCAAAATGATTCTTCCTTCTTCATCGAGCTTCGGTGGTGTTGTTTGAGTGGGAATATTATTCCCAATTACCTTCTTCAAATAGGAAACATGAAAAACTGGATGTATCATTGTTGTTGGTGGAAACTCTAGCTTGTAGGCAACACTACCAATCTTTTGCATAATTTGGTATGGACCATAATACCTTGGAGACAAGTTATTATTATTTTTTTGTTGCTTTAGTGAGATTTCCTTATAAGGTTGCAATCTCAAGAAGACCCAATCCCCAACTTCAAAACTTCTTTCACTACGATGTTGTTCAGCTTGTTGTTTCATTCGATTTTGTGCCATGGCTAAATTCTCCTTAAGTCTTGAAAGTACTTGTTGTTGATGAAGCAAGTGGTCTTCTACTGCCTGAACTCTTGGTGACACCTTTATTGATTATGTGATGGAAGGAGGATGATATCCATAAAGTGCCAAAAATGGAGACATTTTTTATGAGCTATGAAAATAAGTGTTATACCACCATTCTACAAGTGGTAGCCAATATACCCATTGAGACTGTTTCTCTGAAGTGTAACAACATAGATATCCTTCCAAACACTTATTAACAACCTCATTTTTCCCATCTGATTGAGGGTGGTATGAAGAGCTATGAGCCAATTGAGTACCCAAACATGAGAATAAATCTTTCCAAGAGTGACTAGTGAAGATAGGATCATGATCACTAACAATAACCTTAGGTGTACCATGTAGATTTTGGATATTCTCCAAAAAATCTTTTTCCACTGTACTTATTGTAAAAGGATGTGATAATGCAATGAAATGTGCATATTTAGTGAGGCGATCAACTACTACCATGATGACATTATGACCTTTAGATTTGGGAAGCCCTATCATGAAGTCCATGGATACCTCTTCCCAATGTTGGCTAGGAATAGATAAGGGTTGCAAGAGACCTAGTGTCTTAATTGTCTCCCCTTTATTCCTTTGACAAACCAAACATTCAGCCACAAACTTTTGAAAATCACCTTTTAGCCCTTCCCAAAAAAATCTTGCTTGACCTAATGATATGTCTTCAAAAATTTTGAATGACCACCCACTGGAGACTCATGCAACTCTGTGAGAATCTTGTGTTTAAGAGTGGAATTCTTGCAGAGATACAAATGATCTTTATACCAAAGATTATCTCCCTTCCAACAAAACTTATCTGAACTACTACGATCACTTTTTAATTGTTCGATGAGATTACTTGTCTCAACATCATTTTTCCACTTTGCTTTGGCTTCCTCCACCCAATTTGCTTGTAATATTGAAAGGTCACACAATAAGGATTCATCTTTCTCATCCTTCCTTGAAAGTGCATCCGCTACAATATTTTCTTTCCCTTTCTTATATACAATCTCAAAGTCATATCCTAACATCTTAGTGACCCATTTTTATTGCTCTTCAGAAGATAGTCTTTGTTCCAAAAAATATTTTAGGCTATCATGATCTGTCTTAACCTTGAAGTTTCTACCCAATAGATAAGGTCTCCATTTTTTAACTGCATGGAGGATTGCTAGCATTTCCTTCTCATAAATAGGTTTTAGTTGATTCTTACCCTTTAATTGACGACTCTCAAAAGAAATTGGTTGACCTTCTTGCAATAGCATTGCTCCTATCCCATTTCTAGAAGCATCACATTCCACAATGAATTCCTTCGTGAAGTCAGGAGTAGCAAGCACTGGAGTTGTACACATAGCCTCCTTCAATCTCTCAAATGTTGTATTGGCAGACTTATTCCAATGAAAAGAATCCTTATTCAATAGAGTGGTGAGAGGTGTTGCTATATGACCATAATTCTTCACAAATCTTCTATAGTACCCTATCAATCCCAAGAAACCCCTCAATTTCTTAATGGTTTTTGGAATAGGCCATTCCATGATAGCCTTAATTTTTTTAGGGTCCACCTTTACTCCTTCATGTGAAACTATGTGTCCCAAATACTCCACCTCATTAAGACCAAAAGCACACTTGGATGGCTTAGCATAGATTTTATGATCTTCAAGTATTTGTAATGCTTGATCCACATGTTGCAAATGTTCTTCCCAAGTCTTGCTATAAATCAATATATCATCAAAGAATACTAACACAAACTTTCTCAAGAACTTCTTAAAAATGGAATTCATCAAACTTTGCAATGTAGATGGTGCATTGGTAAGACCAAATGGCATCACCAAAAATTCATAATGACCCTCATGAGTCTGAAATGCTATCTTACAAATATCTTCCTTCTTAATCCGAATTTGGTGATAACCAGATCTAAGATCTAACTTGGTAAAATACATAGCTCCATTCAATTCATCTAGCAAATCATCAATGACTGGAATAGGAAACTTATCTTTAATGGTGTACATGTTGAGCACTCTATAATCTGGACACATGTGCCAAGTATCATCCTTCTTAATTACGTACCATCACCACAGGTGAGGAGTAAGCACTTTGGCTATGCCTGATAATTCCTTCCTCTAGCATCTCCTCAACATTTTTTTCTCACTCTTTTGTATGTGTGGATACTTGTAAGGCCTGATGTTCGGTGGTTGGCTACCTAGAACTAACTGTATGGCATGATCATGATCCCTCTTAGGAGGAATTCCTTTAGGCATATCTCCAAGAACAACTGAGTAACGATCAATTATAGCTTGAAAATTTGGATGAGTAGGAGCATTAGATTGAGAGACTTCTAATGAACATAGTTGGGCCACAAATCCATCCACTCCTTTCTAAAGAAACTTTTGCATTTGATGAGAGCTTACCATTTGTAGGGATTTTTCCTTCAACCCCCTTATCTCTACTACCCTTCCTTCTTATTGAAATCTCATGAATAGTTCCTGGAAGTTCATCTCAACTGTTCCCAATGTAGTAAGCAATTGTACTCCCAAAACAATATATGTTGCACCCATGGATATCACATACATTAGGGTATCAAGTTGATAATCTCCCATGGATAATTTAATGCTATGACACTTCCCTGAACAACTAACTATACCACCATCTACAATCAAAACCTGAAACTCTGGAGCTGGATATATAAAACAATTTAGATGAGTAGCTAACTTTTTGTTGATGAAATTATAAGTACTACCAAAGTCGATCAACACTATTACCTTCTGCTTCTTTAAGAACCCCACCACCTTGAGAGTTTGTGGAGCACTGAAACCTAAGAGTGCATGACAAGAAATGATTGGTTGAGAATCATGTGATTCCTCATTTGACTCCCTTTCATCCTCTAGTATGGGTTCCTCCTCTTCTTCCTCACTTGGACCTTCGATATAGAATAATTTCTTTTCACTACATTTATGTCCTCGACTGTATTTGCTATCACAATTGAAACACAACCCTTTTTCTCTTTTCTCCTCATTTTTCTATGGAGTCAACCTAGTAAGTTGTATTGAATATCCTTTCTCTCTTGTCGCATTAGCCCCTTGCTTCTTAGGAATCAAATACTTCTCCACTACCCTGCGTGCTAAGATTAAAGACTCATTTATGGAGCTAGGGCTAAACATGCATACCTCATGTTGAATGTGATCTTTGAGACCCTCCAAGAATAAATCATTCAAGTTTTCCTTCATAATTGTATCCACTCTTAAGGATAGATTTTGGAATTGTTGAATATAATCCTTAACTGATATTGTTTGTTGAAGTTTAGCCAGTTGGCTGAAGAAGTTGTCTATCATTCTATTGCTATATTGTGCTTGGAGTTCCTCCATAAAAATTGACCATGATATGGTGAGTCCCTTTTTCCTTCGATGATTGCAAAGCCAACAATACCAAATGAATTGATCCGGTTCTAGAAATAGGGAATCCATTGTGACCTTTTGTCCATTTGGGATTTGGTGTACTTCAAAACAATTCTCCATTTGATTTATCCATGTTAGAGGATCCTTGCCATCGAACTTGCGCATATCCACCTTTGGAAATAAATTCCTAGATCCCATAGGAGTACTAAAGCTTGTTTCAATGTTAGATGACCTAGAATTTTCACCTTGGTCGCTTGAGAACTCCTTTCTTGGCTCAGCCATGTAGGTGCTTAACATGTTTCGTATGTCCGATATATCTCCTCTTAGGTCACACATATCCATCTTCAGTGAGGAAATATATTCCTTTACCTTAATTATTTCCTCATTAGGATTAATATCCTCTATTGTTACCCCATCCTTATCAGGAGTCTTCCCCGGAGTGACAACATTCTTTTTGCCCCTTGTTGTAGGACCCGTCATGATGGAAGCCACTAATTTTGAAATGAATCTCACAAATGAAACTTAAATTATCTAAAAAATTCATTGTAATCTCCTTTATTATTTCTTCAAAAACCCAATAAAAATCATACTCTAATTCAACAAGATGTGTGAGATATGTAGATTCTAAAAAAATTGTGTAGAAACCCTAATTCTACAATAATTCGCTTAATTCTACTCCAATTCTTCTGAAATCTGGACTGTATATTCTTTAATATGTTCTTCAAAAACCCTTTAAAAATAAGAAAAAAAATCTCCAAAATCTGAAATATATGCTCTTCCCAAAATCGCCTCCAAAATTGAGAAAAACCTTGCCTCTACAGTGCCAAGATCATGCTCTGATACCACTTGTTATGAAATAACTTGCACAATAGAAGAATATGATATGAAATATTCTGAAAATACTTGATAATAACTGAGAATAAAAATCCACTTTGAGGGAGAAAACCTCCAAATATCTCTAATGAGAACACACTTCACAACTTGATGATGAAACAAGACTCGCAACCTCCTATATATACCTATTTATGCCTAGGATATCACCTAGGCCGACTTAGACACACCTATATAAGTATTAGGCTGACCTAAACAACTAAATAACAATATACTAATGATAATATGACTTCATAGAGAGTTAATATAGCCACAAGCCGACTATTCATAACCCGATGTACACTAATATTAAGGGCGTAGCATCTACTATGTATTACATTTTGTGCAATAGGATCCCAAAGCTTGTATCCTTTCACACCATAATTGTATCCGATGAAGATAAATTTCATAGCCTTGTTCTCCAATCTTTTTTGCTTCTCCTTTGGCACATGTGCATATGCCTCACAACCAAAAACTCTAAGATGTTTTAATGAAGGCTTGCGACCTGACTATGCCTCTATAGGCATCTTATCAAAAAGAGTTGATGTAGGAGACCTGCTAATCAGGTAACAAGTAGTGGCAACGACTTCAACCCAAAACCTTTGTTCTAGAACAATACCACTCAACATACCCCTAGCCTTCTCCATCGGTGTCTTGCTCATTCTTTCTACAACTCCATTCTACTGTGGAGAATATGGAGTTATTTTTTATCTATGAATACCACAATATTTACATAATCTATCAAAATCATTAGAGTATAATTCACCGCAATTATCAGTACTTAAAATTTTTATTTTCTTTCAATTCTGCAACTCAAACAGTTCTTTAAATTCTTTAAATCGAATGAAAACTTCATATTTACTCTTTAGAAAGTATACCCATGTCCTTCTACTTTAATCATCAATACATGAAACATAATATGTGGATTTACCAATTGAAGGAACATCTAAAGGACCAAACACATCATAATGAATAAGATCCAATACACCACAAGATTTATGAGAGCTCAAATAAAACTGAACATGGTTTTGTTTTCCATAAATGCAATGGTCACAGAAATCAAATTCAAGATTACAATCAAAAAGACCTTCAACAAGATTTTTATTTTTCAAGGTCCTTAGACTGTTTTCTCCAATGTGGACAAGTCTCTAGTGCCATAACATAGTTTTCTCTGTAGGTAACTTTGTCTCAAAAGAAACAGCACCCTTGGGTACCCAAAATCCATGACCATCTACTGAAGGTGAAACCATCACTTCTTCCATAGACTTGATTTTCACAGAAATACTATTGCACTCAATAGTGCATGTATCAAGCTTATACAATGTGCCATATCTGACACCTCTAGAAATCACCATAGCACCTCTGACCATCTTGCATCCTACATCAAAAAATACTACCTGTACACCCGCATCTATTAGTTTTCTCACAGATAACAAATTTTGTGCTAATTTAAGGATATGCAACACACCATTAATCCTTTTTATTCTACCATCAAGAAACCTGATTTTAACTTTACCATGACCAACAATGTCTACATGAGAATCATCACCCAAGTAGACCTTACCTTCATCAAATTCTTCATATTCACAAAACTAATCTCTATTAAAGGTCATATGGATAGATGTACCTGATTCAATTAACCATGCATCATTACCTACACAAGTTTCCAAAGTTGTAATAAATGCATCGCCATCTTCCTTCTTAGACTTAGAATCAAAATTATCTTTCTTCTTTTTCTTCTTCTTTTCTTCTTTACATTCCTTACGAACATGTCCATGCTTACCGCAATTCCAACAAATAACTTTGGACTTTCCAAGAGATTTAGATCTCCCCCTGGACTTGGATTTGTCACATTTCTCATTCTTCTTGCCTTTTTCCTTAGGTCTTCCATGAACATTTAGGTCCTCCTTGGAAGTGATGGATACCTTCCTCCTCATCTCTTTAGAAAGCAAAGAACCCACCACATCTTCAGTATTCAAAATAACAGAAGTACTCCCAATAGCCATAACAAGAGAATCCCACAAATCAGGCAAAGAACAAAGTAGGATCTAATATTTCTCCTCCTCATCCATTTTGACACCAATTGATGCCAACTGAGCCACCAGCATATTGAATTCTTCTAAGTGGTTTTTAATCCGTCCACCCTCTTCCATTCTCAAGGAATACAACTTCTTCCTTAATAAAATCTTGTTCACTAAATATTTGGCATGATACATCTCACCAAGCTTCTTCCATAGTTTTTGTGCAGAGGTCTCTTCATGGACATTAATTAAAAAATAGTCTTTCAAGCACAATCTTATTAGACCCTTGGATTTACAGTCCATAACATCATATTGAGTAACCTGAGTAGGATTTGTGGGCCTTGAAACATTCTCATCAACAACATCCCACATATCTTGATCTATCAACAGATCCTCCATCTTTAGCTTCCACATCTCAAAAAACATTCTAGAAAATTTCTTCACCTCTATTCTCCCTGATGAAATTGCCATCTAAAAAATTCCTACAACAAGATCACAAAGTTCCTTCTACACAAGCTCCCACTCAAAACTAGATTAGTTCAAAAACCTAGCAACCCATAACTAAAACCAAAGGTGATCAAGCTCTAATACCACTTGTAAGGAAGCTAAAGTAGTGGAACAACTTCCTTGAGAGGAGAATAATGCAAAAAATTTACAGATCTTTAATAGTTACAGAAACTTAAACATAAATTAACATAAATATCATGCATACCATGACACAATGATTTACTTGGGAAAAACACTTTTGGGAGAAAAACCCCACACTCCAAAATTCTCTCAATATATCATTCAATAAATCACAAAGATTATAATATACTTGAAAAGAAATTTTCTCATAGGATTATCACCATTCACAAATCAAGAGACAACATGACTGCTATTAGAGTCTCAAAATACATCACCGTCTCTCTTCCATGGTCATAATACAATGCCCTCATAAAATAGATTTACATTCTAGGGAAAGACAGGCCAACAAAATATCTACCACTAGATCTAAAACCTAATCATGAATGGTTCAGATTTACAATATATCCTCTATTTAATGTATGTCAATCATTCTAGAAGTTTCCTAAAAAAGTTAACACGCTCACATTTCACTCCGTGCTGCCATTGTATAAACCTATCATTGTAACTAGGAAACATATATATAAATATATATACATCCTATCAACAATAAACTACATATAATTGCAAGGTTGAGACACATTTTCCCAACAATTTCTTCATCCATAGCAATCTTCTAGGATTCTACATCATTCATACCTAATGCCTCTTCTTTCGATCTAGGTTCATCCATGTTAGTATTCAAAGCAAAATTACATCTCCAATCATCAAGTGAATACCTTTTAGGTGGTTGTCTATGCCTTGTAGACCTATGCACAAGTTGATTTGGAGGTTCTTCCTCCTCTTCTGAAGATTCAGAGCTAGATGAGCTCTCCTCAACTTCTTGTTTATCCATGGGCCTCGATTCAAATTTTTCACGTGTAGAAGGAAATTGAATCACATCTTCCTATTTACTGTGTTCTATCTGCAATGTAACAGAAGAAGGCTTAGATTATCTAAAAATAAAACTTCTACTATGTATTACCTTTTCTGCAATAAGATCCCAAAGCTTGTATCATTTCATACCATAATTGTATCCGATGAAGATACATTTCATAGCCTTGTTCTCCAACTTTGTTCACTTCTCCTTTGGCACATGTGGATATGCCTCACAACCAAAAACTCTAAGATGTCTTAATGAAGGCTTGTGGCCCAACCATGCCTTTATAGGTGTCTTCTCAGCAAGAGATTTAGGAGATTTGTTAATCAGGTTACAAGCAATGGCAACAACTTCAGCCCAAAACCTTTGTTCTAGAACAACACCACTCAACATACTCCTAGCCTTCTCCATCAGTTTCATGTTCATTCTTCTTGTAACTCCATTCTGTTGTGGAGAATACAAAGTTGTCTTTTTTCTATGAAGACCACAATCTTTATAAAATATATCAAAATCATTAGAGAAAAATTCACCACCAGTATCAGTCCTCAAACATTTTATTTTCTTTCCATTTTGCAACTCAACTATTGCTTTAAATTCGTTAAATTGATTGGAAACTTCAAATTTACTCTTTAGAAAATATACCCATGTCCTTTTGTTGTAGTCATCAATAAATTAATCATAATATGTGGATTTACCAATTGAAGGAACATCTATAGGACCAAACACATCATAATGAATAAGATCCAATACACCACAAGATTTATGAGAACTCGAGTAAAAATGAATGCAGTTTTGTTTTTCATAAATGCAATGCTCACATAAATCAAATTCAAGATTCCAATCAGAAAAACCTTCAACAAGGTTTTTATTTTTCAAGGTCCTTAGAACCTTTTCTCCAAGTTTTTATTTTTCAAGGTCCTCAGACCATTTTATTCAATGTAGCCAAGTCTCTAGTGTCATAAGATAGTTTTCTCTACAGGTAACTTTGATTAAGAAGAAATAGCACCCTTGGGTACCCAAAATTCATGACCATCTATTGAAGATGAAAACCTCACCTCTTCCATAGACTTTATTTTCATAGAAGTACTATTGCACTCAATAGTGCATGCATCAAGCTTATACAATGTTCCCTATTTGACACCTCTAGCAATCACCATAACACCTCTAACCATCTTGCATCTTGCGTCAAAAAATACTACCTGCACACCTGCATCTATTAGTTTTCTCACAGATAACAAATTTTGTGCTAATACAAGGATATGCAACACACCATTAATCATCTTTATTCTACCATCAAGAAATTTGATTCTAACTTTACCATGATCAACAATATTCAAATGAGAATCATCACCCAAGTACACCTTACCTCCATCAAATTTTTCATATTCAAAAAACCAATCTCTATTAAAGGTCATATGGAAAGATGCATTGATTCAATTAACCATGCATCATTACCTACATGATTTTCCAAGGCTACAATGAATACATCACCATATTCCTTCTCAGACTCAGAACCAGAATCAAATTTCTTCTTTTTCTTCTTCTTTTCTTCTTTGTAGTCCTTACAAACATGTCTAGGTTTATTGTAGTTCTAGCAAGTAACTTTGGACTTTCCAGGAGATTTGGATCTCCCCTTGGACTTTGATTTATCACTCTTCTCATTCTTCTTACCTTTTTCCTTAGGTCTTCTGTGAACATTTAGGGCCTCCTTGGCATTGATGGATACCTTCCTCCTCATCTCTTCAGAAAGCAAAGAACCCACCACATCTTCAGTCTTCAATATAATAAAAGTACTCCCAATATCCATAACAAGAGAATCCCATGAATGAGGAAAAGAATAAAGCAGGATATGATATTTCTCCTCCTCATCCATTTTGACACCAACTAATGCCAACTAAGCCACCAACATATTGAATGCTTCTAGGTGTTCTATAATTCGTCTACCCTCTTAAATTCTCAAGGAATATAATTTCTTCCTCAAGAAACTATTGTTCACTAAATATTTGGCTTGATACATCTCACCAAGATTCTTCCATAGTTTTTGTGCAGAGGTCTCTTCATGGAAATTGATTAAAATAGAGTCTATCAAGCACAATCTGATTAGACCCCTAGCTTTACAGCCCATAACATCATATTGAGCAGCCTGAGTAGGATCTATAGGCCTTGAAACATTATCATCAATAACATCCCATAGAACTCAATCTATCAACAGATCCTCCATCTTCGGCTTCCACATTTCAAAATTATTTCCAAAAAGGTTATCCACCTCTATTATCCCTAATGAACTTGTCATCTAAAAATTCTTGCAACAAGATCACAAAGTGTCTTCTATACAAGCTCCCACTCAAAACTAGATTAGCTCAAAAAACCAAACAACCCACAATTGAAACCAAAGGTGATCAGGCTCTAATACCACTTGTAAGGAAGCTAAGGTAGCGAAACAAATTCTTGCACTAATCTTGAGAGGAGAATAATGCAAAAAAAAATCATACCTTTAATAGTTACATAAACTTAAACATAAATATCATGCATACCACAACATAGTGATTTACATGGGAAAATCCTTTCAGGAGAAAAACCCCACACTCTAAAAGTTGCCCAATATATTATTCAAAAATCACAAAGATTACAATATACTTGCAAAGCAAGCTTCTCATAGGAGTATCACCTACCAGAGATCCAGAGGTAACACAGTCGCTATCAAACTCTTAGAATACATCACAATACATAGTTGTAATACAATGCCCTCATAAAATAGGATTTCCTTCTAGGGAAACTCAAGCCAACAAAAATATTGACCATCAGATATAAGACATAATGATGAATGGTCCAGATTTACAATAATAAAGTATACATAAAATTTGGCTTTCGGGGGCGTTGCCCCCTTGACCCCCAACAGGGGGGATGATCCCCCCAAACCCTTCACGGGGGGGCGCCCCCCATCGTCATCGTATGAACAGTACTTTATGCATCAACAGTAACTTATGTAATTGCAAGGTTGAGAAATATTTTCCCAACAAACATGGGTCGTTATGTACCAACTTTAAGGGTGTCTTAGCACGTGCGACTCTATCTATAAGAAAAGTATCACAGTGATGTTTTCCAAGAACACATCCTCGACAAACACCATCAGTACATGAAATCTTAGGGAGACCTAAAACTAATGATTGTGTACTCATCTGCTAGAGATATTTGTAGTTTACCTGTCCAAAAGGATCATGCTAAAGCATACTCACTGAATCTACATGTGCTATGAGAGATGAACTAAACTAGATGAGCTCTAAAATACATCAAATCAGTATAATCATGATGTAGAATCAACACTCACAATATCCACAACAATATCAGGATCATGAAGTTCTTGAATAACCACATCACGTGGTGAGAACTCAATTGTCCCACCAGTACCAAAATGACAAATATGATAAACTGAAAGAAGTTTGGTTGAAATTTCAAGAACAACAAGAACTTCCTAAAGACAACCACCTTCTAGTGAGACAAAACCTGAACCCAAAACTGAAAGTTGAGTAGAGTCACCAACTGAAATCTATGAAGTGCCACAATGTGAAAGAGTGGTAAATAAATGTGTGTTATGTGTCATGTGGTGAGAAGCACCAGAATCAAGTATCCAAGTAGATTTTGAAGGTAAGGACCATGCAAAAAGAGTAGACCTTTTCCTGTATGTGTTGAAGAAGACTGGGGAGCTGAAATTTTATGTTGTTGCATGGCTTCCTTTAAAGCCTCTAATATCTTCCAAGATATGGTAAGTAGATGTCCTTTCTTGCCACATAAACTACAAGGTTCACTTGATTTCTTTGTCGTCTTGGAGGAAGACTTGCTAGACTTAGAAGACTTATCATGCTTAGGAAATGTATTTTTTATTCTGACTTTAGAGGTGGCTTGGAGGAATTCTCACTACATGATGGGTCTATCTTAGGATTTTTCTTCTTCTTTTATTTCCCCTTAAATGGCCTGTGCTACTAATGCATGGATTTTTAAACCTAAAAGAGCATCCAACTTAACCAACTTTAAATGTTCTTATGTTAAACACTTGCAAAAAGCCTCAAAGGAGGCATGGTAAAAGAATTACCCAACACATATATGGTAGAGTAAAATATGGAAGAGAAGACTTGGAATGGGCCTTGAAGCTTAGAAAATATCAGGAAAATGCACTCTTTGTTAGTTTTATTCTTCTCACAACCTTGCAAAAGTGATCTAAGGGACATAAATTTCACCAAAAAATCCTCAATGGAGGAGAAAGAATCAAGTACCAAAGAAGTCAAATCCACCTCAATCTGAAGTGCTTAAAACTCATTAATGGTGCCAAAAAGATCACTGGACTTCACCCACATATCCCTAGGAGTGGTGCAAGACTCAAGATGAAATAGGAGACTATTTAAAATATGCAGTGAAATTAGTCCCATAGCCCCATCCATCTTGTTCCTATGTTGAAGTATCTCAAAATAATGATTCAATGTTGGTTGTACTTCATCCAAAGTGGACCATAAACCCTTAGACATGAGAAATCTGATCATATGAGCTTTCTAGATATGATAGTTGTGTGGTGTAATATGTTCAACAAAAAAGGTATATGTCATGGTGTTTGAGGTTTTTAAAATAATTTTTAGGAAGGTTTTGTTATTATTTGATGTATATAGATACAAAAATCAAGAAAAATACCCCCCACAGCATGAAAAGCCAAACCCCAATGCAGCTTTGAAAGTATAAAAGCTAAAAATAGAAAAATCACTTCATACAATTCTCTATGTACCTAGTAAATATTCTACAAATATGGACTACAGATCTATGTGGAGCATTAAGAACCTTTTCACCATCTATTCATTCACAAAAAATGGAGTTTATATGTCTGATTTATGACCTCGAAAGTGCAAAAAAGATCTAACTTTAATTGGCATAGAAAATTTATGAGGTAGAATCAAGAAAACATACCTGCACCAATGGATCGGGCTCAAAACCATCTTTTCAAAGATATAAAGTTTTAAAAAAATGGACACAGGATGCCCAAGTTACACCCAATTTTTTAAACCTTTCCCAATCTAGCCCTAAGGATGACCTGGGGGCTAAAAAATAGGCCCCTGGTCTTATGATGGACCAAGGGGCTAACATCCTGGGGCTAATTCAGAGCCCTTGGTCACCCATGTGATTGGGGTGGGCATTGTATTGTTGGGCCAACAACTCGTGGTCACCAATATGACCATGGTTGGGGCTATCGCAAGGTGTTAAGGAGTTTCAGGAGGTCGTAGTTGAGCGACGACAGAGAGGAGTGGTAGGACAACATAGGGGCGGTGAAAAGGCTATGTTCAAATTGTTGAGTAGCAATGCGTGGTGAAGACGCCGCAAAGGTAGCGATCACTGATTATGGAATATGACACCGCTCAATGAACCCTCACCACCTAAATATCCACCAAGATTAAAAAAAACAACCCACCTAAAAAATATAAAACCTTGTTGTTGCAACTTTTAAATTATTGGGAAAATTAAAACCTTCACTGAAAAATTATGCCTACTCACAAGATTTTTGCATAGACCTATAGTGATGGAGGTACAACTCAATACGCAATGTACTGTTGTACATATATGTACAATTGTATGGATTTCTACCTCGTAAAACATGCCTTCAAAAAAATCCCAAATTTCAAATTCTCATATTTTCACAAAATGATAATCGATCTGTAGGTTTTTATCACTTTGGACACAATGGCGAGGTTTGTTTCACTCCAGGATGCACCAAAATTTTTCTCAAGGCTAGATCCCTCAAGTCTTATAATAATTTGTATAATTTGGAATTTTGAACACCCTCTCAATCATATTTGAGCTTATATCCAATATAGTTTGGCTTGTAGGGTCAAACACTTTCTTTTTTCTTTGATCATAAGCCTTGGCATAGGCTAACACCAATTTTGGAGACTACAATGAAACCAAAAATATAATAGATTGAACCAATCTTGACTTGGTCAAGGATTAAACCATGAAGGTTCTATTTCCCTTAGCACTTTCCTTCTACAAGAATTCTTGAACATTTACATGCCAAATATTTGTATCTCCAATTTTTCCCAAGGAGAAAAAATATTTGAAGATAGATAATAACCCTTATATCTATACTTCATCTCATTCGATGGGGCTGGTTCTCCTTCCATGAGCATTGTCAATCACATAGAATCATTATTGATACTTCTAACTAATCAACACATTATACAATCAAATCCAAGACCTTTATCATCACATTTAAGAATTATATCCAATATGAAATATGGTAGAGCATAGACCCATGGGTGTACAATCAATATCACAAAGTTTCCAAATAAAAAGAACAATAATCTTGGAAATTAAGAGATAGGCCTCAAAAAGATATCAAATTTCATGGGTTAGAGATTCCTATCAACAAATACTTCAAAGAAGGGAAGTCTAAAACCACCACACCACATGCATGAAATTCAAAACATATTGGGGTTAGAGTTTGAAATGACCACTAACTTGACACTTGGATAAGGGAACTCTATAACTCATATTCTAAAATGGATACATCATCAAGGTACATTGGGATTAGAGGGAACACTAACTTATCACTCAAATAAGGGAACTCTAAAACTTCGATTTTGATAGGGATACAACATCAAGGTACACCATGATTAGACTTTGAAGGGAACGCTAACTTGGTACTTGCATAAGGAAACTCTAAAACTTTGTCTCTAAAGGGGAGGACACTAGTGAAAGACCACTAGGATTGGAATTTAGGAAGAGAATTAAATTTTAGCCCTAATAAGGACACTCCAAAACTATGATTTTGAGATGAATTCAACACTTAATCTTATCAAGAATGGGCTTTGGGGAAAACGCTAAATAGGTACCAAGATAGGAAGATTTTAAAACTTTCATGTTGAAAGAATGAAAAAAAAATCCTAAGTATGGAAATTGGTAAGGCCCTTGCACACTCATGAGGATGTTTTCATCGAGGTTTTGGAGGTACACTATTGAGCATGCAAAGACAACCAACCCAAAAATAACTAAAGGGACAAAGACATCACCTAGATGTCATCAAGAAAAAGTGGCTCCCAACTCTAGTAAATTGATCTACTAAAAGGGAATGATGGGAAAATGACAAGGGTATGTAATGGAATTTATCATGAAACCAAAACACACAATAAACATGAAAATAAATCCAATCCATAGGCGGGAAACCACAAAGAAGCAAAAGGAAGAACACAAAAATTGAAAAAAGAAACCAATACACCAAAAAAACACATGACAACACCAAGAAAACAACCAAGGAAAAACCAAGAAAGGAAACCCTACATGGTCACATCGACAAGCATGACCTAGAAATAAAGATCACAATAAACAAACCATGTGGATGAACAAAAAACATTTCAATGCACAACCTTGCTACTAATGAATCCCTCCAGCTAGTTACATGTAAGAAAGAGGAATATTCAGGTCATCAAAGCATGAGAGTGGATGGAAAATGAAAAACAAAAAAGAAAATTTTAAAAAAGAAAAATGGGGGAAAAACACACATGCAATAGAATCCCCATTAGTATAGGCCAAGGGGTAGGTTACTATGACATCATTCCATCAACACCAAGTTCCAAAGGTGACCTTATAGACATGCAAAGATGAACAACTCTGAAAGGCCAACCAAAAGACATGTCAACATTTTTGGGATCTTCTAGTGAGTATTCCTAAATGACCAGCCCTGAAAGTATAAAAAATGGAAGATTAATTAATCAAAGCTTTAGGTGAATGCCACTTATAAAGGAAGGTGATTGATAAGTGGCATTCACCTGAAGCTTTTCTTAATTAATCATCCTCTATAGTTTTCCGGGTGTGGAGAATTTGTAGCATGGCTTTCAAGCCCTGGAATCTCAGAGTGAGCATGGAGATTCAACCATGGGAGCTTCCTTTCGAGGAATACCTCTCTCATGATTGTCTGAAATTGGTTTTCAATTTGTCTTGCCCTAGATTTGAGGAAGCTATTCACACCATCCTTGGAGCGGAGGTGACAAGCCCGCAAGCACAAAGAATCATATTTCCTTCTTAGGTGCTCTATATTTTCCTTTCTAACATTATGGATTTGTTGTAGTCTTATCAAACAATGCAGAATACAGAAGCTCAAGATGAAAAATCTGTCCAAGTGGCTCTAATGGAAGAATATCCAGTACAGGATCAAGCAGTATTTTGATATATTATTAGGGGGAATGATATGAAATTATGCATTTCCTTGTGCAATGTACTGAAGTTTATGAAATATCTGGGAAAAACATGGATTTCTAAGATCCTCCTCCATAATCCTATGTATAAACCTATTTTATTATATATATAAATATATAGGTTTTCTGCCTTTACTTTTAAAAAAAAAAACAAACAAAAGGAAATATACCTAAGAAAAAACCATTGAAAAAAATAAAAAGAAAATTCTAAAACAAAAGGAAATAAATCAAGTGAACAATAAAACACAGAAGAAACAAAAGGAGAAGAAAATAAAGGGGGCCTACATTTCAAGGAAATATGGGGTACATGTCTCTAAGACACAACATATCCTCCTATACATTTGGAAGAGATTGGTTTGGTTTTGGAAATTATTCTTGTATTGGGAGTGAGAACTCTAGCAACATGGGCATAGGTGGATTGGAAGGAAGTCTTCCTACATTTGTAAGATTTTTTTTTGGTTTAATAATTGCTAATTCATAGGCAATGGGAAGGCTTTGAACTCATGTTGACTAAATCATTACTAACATATTAGAATTGAAATATTTCAGGTAAAAGACAAATGTAATTTCTATCAATGAGCATGTAGGTGTGGATATTTTTTCTTAGGATTTTTGGAATTAGGAATTAAATATATCATTGCTTCTTGGGGGATCTTTTTATGATGATTAACAAGTATAATAATGAAGATTGATCTCCCTTCTCCTTGAATCTCTCAAAAAAGGCATCTCCATGTTAATCTCACGAATCAATTGAATTTAAATTTAGTGATCAATACAAATCAAGTACTATTCCTTTGAATGAAACTATAAACAATCTTAATGTGTTGTTATATTTTGTGAAAAAATGTATTGTGTATATATCCAAAACATCTTTGAGGTGTTTTGTAGAAGTCTTGAAATCTTCCCCAGTGAACTTCAATAGGGATTTCAAGGCATTGACAAGAATAGGGTCCCAAGTGACTAGAGGAACTGGAGGAATTAGAGGACTACTATTCCAATTTATGAAATTTATATGAATTCTTGTTGTAGCAATTGGAATATGTGTTGGTGGATTAGCTTGAATAGATATTTTTTTGATCTAATGATCGGAGGTAAAACTAAAAGATGAGAATGAGTGGAAACAAATGATCTAGTTTTAGGCATTTTCTCATAATTTTTTTTGATATTCTAAAGCATGGACTAGAGGACCTTTTGAATGATAAAAATATTTTCAGCTCCCACTAGGTATGCCAAAACTCTTGATATCCAAATTTACATTTTCACACACCTTTGTACCAACATGGGAAACCTTGTAAACATGAGAGGCAATTTGCAAGATGACCTCTAGGATTGAGAAGTCAGTTCTTCTTATGATCTTCAATGAATTGAACTTAGAGATGAAGGAAAAGGGAAACAAGGCACTAGGAATAAAATCATAAACTATCAGGAAAAGTGTCAAATATGATGTTTCACTTTAGAAAACCAAATTTGGAGGCTTAATTACACCTAATCCCACTGTTTTCATCCCACTTGGTGCCTGTTTTGAGCATTGGAAAAGGAATTTTTGTCGAGGATACCAGTGTGGCATGCAGACATCCACACAGTACGCTTATGTCCCTGGTAGATTCTTGCGGTTGGAGTTACAAAGGTGTTACACTTCTTATTGGCAGTTGATTGGTAACGCTCTCTTCGGAAAACCGACCTAAATATGGTCATTTTCTTCATCTACCCTTCAAATTCACTCCTTCACAAGCATTTCATCTTCTACAATCTCTACACAAGCTAACCTTCACACTCTTATACTCACTTCTAAGCATTCCAAGCATTTTTAGCAGCACTCTCACACTTCATTACAGCAACAACTTCACTCCACCACTTTAGTAGAGCAAGTTTGGGACAACACCGCTGCAACAGAGGCTCGAGTACTCTCATTCACTCGCCCATTAGCCTTGAGTGCTTTTGGTGGAGGTGGTAAGCTTCCCATTCCTCTCCTCTATTACTTGGTTGAGTAAGCACATTTATTATTTTGTATTATTTTAGTGTTCTTCATTACAGTACTTTCTTTATCATACTTGCTTTCTTGGTTGTTCGTGGAGGTGGAAACACCTAAACGGGGGTCTAATTGAGGAAGGCCACTATACAGTCATCCAAAAAAAATCCTCCTCTTTGTGTGTAGGTGGGCGTGCTTTTGGGAGCTAGCTGGTGAACAAATTCCTTTATGAGATCATTCTTGCCACCCTAACTCTTGCATTTTTTTTTTTTTGGAAAATTGCTATCAAAGAAGATAGCACTCATTTGATTGATTTAAAAACCAAATTACATGTTTTAGGGTTAACACTTGCGACCCCAAATACATAAAAAATTACATTTCCAAAATTTCTACTTTCTTAGAAGATCTTAATGACATTGGATGCTTATTTTTTGTTGAAGGTATTTTCTTTCTTCTCACCTCTATCCATTCTTGTTCAATTTCATATGGTATATTGTTTTTTTCCACAAATTGGATACCTACACCTGACGAAGTTGCATTTGCTATCATGGAACCTTCACTACCCTTAGATACAAAGGTTGAGGCCTTTTCAGGTGAAACTAGAATACAATCCCCAGGAGGGGGAGAGGAGAAAGTAGTACATTTTTTTGGAGAAACTAAAGGGTGAATGAAGTCCTTGGGTGGATTGGGGGGAATGATATAATGTTGAGATTCAGCCCCAATCCACCAAGATGGTTTGAAGTTCCCTATAACATGATGCCTCTGACATTGGGAGGAGAAGTGTTCTGTTGAGAAGCATTTCCTACACCTGAAAGAAATTTTCTCATAATCAATTGGTTTCCTTCTGCATCTATTCCCCACCTTCAACACGATCTCGGCAAGAAGTCCATTCTCGAAGTCCATTTCAACACAAATTCGAGCACATGTGGAGTTTTGATAATTGATGGTTTCCTTAGAAGAAAAGTGATACCTTCCAAGGCTATTTCCAATAGCCCTTAAGCAATCTAGTTCCCAAAATTGAATAGGAAGATATGAAATTTTTACCCACAAAAAGGCAGTGGTGAAAATTTTTGTACGTGGATCAAAATCAGGAAACCATGGTTTCATACATAGAAAATCTCCTTGGTGGATCCAGGGGCCATTTTCTAGCACCAACTCCTTGTCTCCCTTTGTATCAAACTCTAAAATGAAAAACCCCTTTGCACGGGGGTAGATGCTAATTTCTCCTTCCATAAAGTCCTTCCATTTATCCAAGACCCAAGCATGTAGATCGCAAAGTTTTGGCCAAGTCTTTGTGAACCATAAAATCAATGCGTGTTCAAAAAAAAAACCTTCCCCATCCATAGCCAAATTATCCAAACAAACTTTTGTTGTTTTTGATGAAATTCAAATAGGAAAATGTGGACAAATTTGGCAGGAGCATCATTTGCAATGGAAACAACATAATGAGAATCCGAATGGGACCCCCCGTCGCCGGACGCTTCAACTGAGTCATGCCCTAACCCTTCCCGCTGGCTAGGATTACTTGCACATCCAAACTGCAAATGCAAGGCCCTAACTTCCTTCATGAAATTCATACCTCAGGCCCTAACGTCTAAGAAAGATTATTGTTTCCCATTGTATTTTCCCTTGAGATGGCCTTCAAGGTTTGCACGATTAGAAAATCCCTTCACTGAGTGTGTCGTGAGAGACTTGACTAGACCACTATTATGAAAACCTCTATGAGCATCAGAGAGCTTTGAAACACGGTCTTCTATGAGCATCAGAATCCTTGGAGCAGCGCACACCAACGTTTCAATTTCTTGATCACTATTTTGCAGATGTGTTGACAAAAGCGAAGAGTCAAGCACAAAACCCTTCCCACTTTCATTTGAGGCCCCACTACCAAGCCTACCCTGTGCTAACCTCGAGCAACCAAGGCCATGCGACTACATATTCATGGGTTGAAATGGCAAAGGTTCCTTTGCATTGCTGCAGAAATTTCTAGCGTGCGGAGAAGAGAAAACTGGAGGAACAAAGCAATCATGTGCCATCTTAACTCTTGCATTTTTACTTTATCACATTAGAGAATATTTTATCTACCTAATATTATTGTTTTGGCCCTTTAGTGGTAGTTAGAAGGATTGTTATCTTATTTTCCTAGGTTTCACCTTGTCTCTTTAGTTGTCTGGTCGTACAGATGCTAGCACACTTAAGAGATTCCAGCACATCGTGTTGTTGTCCCAGAACCGTGCTTTCATCCTCAGGCATAGAGCTTCCTGAGGCATAGTGTTGAACCTAAAAACTAGGTGATTGAAGGACTTCATAGTCCTCATCATTCTCGTCCCACATTTCCTAACACTGCATTAAGCTGAGGTAAGTTAGGGCAGCCTTCTACATCTTGGCCTTTCGTGACCTGGGGCCTTGCACGTGGTGGTCTCCCTCTCTTACATTTTTGGTGAACCTAACGTGAACCATTTTGGTTCCATTTTTGTGATACTGACAGTTCCTTTCCTCGTACTCTAGGAGTGTTATAGGTGTGAGTGTTGTGAGGCTATCACCTTACAACCCAACCTACGACCCCTAGTTCGCATAGTTGGAAGGTTCTGAAGGTGTTGCATAACAAAACCTTAATTGGGTCAATGTCTTATCCTTTAACCTTTAGGGACTCTATGGAAGTATCGTCTAGTGTGTGCAATGGCCTCCTTCCTGCATCAACCTATCCCTTTTGTGTAGCCTGTGGATAGTGGTACTGCTATAACCTTCACATAACAGGACCTTATGATGGGTTTTAACAAGGAGACATCTCCTCTCTATATCTCTGCATGGATCAATGGAAACATCGTAGTGAGTGTTCTCGTTGATCTGACGTCACAAGTAAACATAATAACTGAGGAGATTATGTTGATTAACTTTCTACATAAGGATGGGTATGATACACCTATGAGCACCATCCGCACACATGGCGGGCTTTTTGTGCCTCCTTTGGGTAGTATTGTCCTATCGGTCTTGGTTGGGCCTAAATCTATGAAACTCCTATTTGACATTATCCCTGGGTTTGAGCTCTTTAGGGTGAAGTTGGGTATCCCTTGGTTGGTGGCTATGAACACGGTGACCTCGGTCATGCATAAATGTTTAAAATTTATCCATGGGGGTTCCATGCATGCAATTCACAACACTGGTTATAAACCATCGATTGCTTGTTGTAGCTACTCCTTGCACCACTCTTGGCATGTTCCCGTTGGTCCTCTCCCACCTAGGATGGACCTTCTACACCATACATATCAAAATTATAAGAAAGGGAACCTAAGGCTGAAAGTGAGATACCCTTTGTCGCCTTATGCTATTTCACATAGGGCTTGCTTAAAAGTTGACAATGATGTCATTAAGGCACATAGGAAGAAAGAAGAGAAGTAGTCTTGAGATCCTCCTTCTTCCTCTTTCTCTGGTCAGTCTGACACTTCTTCTCACTCTATTGTGGTACCATCGGATTTTTCTCTGTGCTTGTGGGTGAACCCTATGGTGCCCGCTTGGCGAAAGCCTAAGTGTCCTGCATTCGAACTTCATGTTCTTCTGACAGAGCCTAGACCCGTTAGGTATAATGGGAAGAAGGTCTCCCATGGAGATTCCTCTTTGTACAGACCTCTGCAGCCTCCTACCACTCCTGCTCCTAAAGTAGTGAACGAGAAGAGGCCCGTTATCGAGGCTCTTGAGCTGACTCCCCCCATTGCCCCTCAATTTGTTCCTCCTACTCCCATTCAGGAACCCATTCCTCTACCAGAGACGACCATAGTGGACGTTCCCATGGTTGAGCAAAATCCTTTCATTCCTTCACAACCTTCGACCTCCAACTCAAAGAGTCATAGAAACCACCTTGCGCGTGAGTGCAAGCGCCGGCGAAAGGATCTTGTGGCTAAATAGGCTTCCTCACAAAGGAAGGAGGAAGAGATGACTGCCCCTACTCCAGGGCCTCCTACAATGTCTTCCTCTCCCCTTCCTTCTTCTTCTCTTCAGTCTAGTTTTGTGTTACTCCCGGCTTCCACTGAGAGTGCGAATGCACCTAACCTCAAGGGGGTGCAGTTGTTCATCACTCCTTCGGTAGAGCCTCCTTTGTTGATGTTCATTCTAAATATCCAACATTTTCCAAAGCCCACTATGATGATCTAGAGTGGGAAGCGGATGACCTCTTGGTCAATCAATGTTATTAGGAGACCTCTTCTTGATCTTGTGTGTGTGTGTTTTGTGATGTATCCCCCTGTGATCGTGTTATGTGTACCTAGATGACCCTTCTCACCCCTGTTGGTGCTTGGATACAGGTGTGGTTTTCGTGTCATAAACCTTCTTCTATTTGTATCATCATTCTTCCATGTTTGTGCTTGATTTTTGATAAATTGGGGATGATGCAAAGCGTTGGGGGAATTTAGGCTTCCCTTCCATGTTGACCCATTTTTTTAATTTTTACTTTGTTTTCCATGCATTCTTCCTGATCTAGTTGGGGATTAAGGATCTTTCACCTTGCACCACGATTACCTATTATTTATATGAGCATGAACATATTTGACCCTGCTAAACCAAATCCCAATGTGCCCTTTTTTTTTGTTTTTCTTTCTCTTTCTCTTTCTCTCTTCTTTGCTTGATTTGTCCCTCTCATGTGACAAAGCCTTCCTTCAACATTTCAATTTTCAAAAAATGCATTCGTCACCAACGAATCTTTTCTAGAAAATCTTCTCAAATCTTTCTTTAGAATCGTATTCTCAACTTGGAGCCCTAACAGAATATGTTTCCTTCATCATGGGTTCGTAAAGAAAGGACTTGAAAACCTTCCTCCAAATTGGGATAGCTTTGAATTTCCCCTCGCGTGGGGGTCTATTCTTCCTTTCGAATTCCTTGATGAAGTGAACATCTTTCAAAAGGATCCCTTGATGATGGATCATTCTGAGAAAGAAAACATATGCTTTTGAACTGTGCATCCCTTGAGTGGACCTCCTCTTCACGACGGGTCCCCAAGGGACCCCTTTGAAAGTCTTCCAAATTGTCAATGGTATGTGTGACTGTCCACTTACTTTCCTACATGGCCGCTTCCTGACTCTGTGGAGTCTGCTTTCCTAGGTTTCCTCCATGTGATAGATCTTTGGGGATACCTCCCTACAGGTCTGAGAGCTTTTAGGGTGCTTCCTTTGAGCTTCATCCATGTGAGAGATCTTGGGGGTGGCTCCCCTACAGGTTTGCAGTCTTGTAGGGTGCTTTCTTGGGTTTCCTCCATGCGAGAGATCTTGGGGGTTACCTTCCCTACAGGTTTGCGAGTCTGTAGGGAGCTTCCTTGGGTATTCTTCATGTGAGAGATCTTGGAGAATACTTTCCCTATAATTATTTGGGTCTATAAGGTGCTTTTCTGGCTTCCTCCATGTGAGAGATCTTGGGGGACACTTCCTAGGTATCCTCCATGTGAGAGTTATTGGGGGACATCTTCCTTGGAAATCTATGAACCTATGAGGTGCTCACTTCATGAGGCTTCCTTCATGCGAGAGATCTTGGGGGTTGCCTCCTTGTAGGTCCATGGGCCTGTAAGACGCTTTCTTTCTTCAACTTCATACTTCTGAGAAGCTATGAAGTCCTTCACTTTCCCTGCACCTTCAGGTTCATCAGATTGTGGTCTACTTCCTCAATAGTTCAGGTATACATTTCTTACCTTACTCTTCTTCAATATACTTTATCGAGCACTCATCAGTATTCATGCTCGCTAAAGTGGGGGAAAAATGTATGTGTGAATTTTCACCCCTTATGCAAATTCCCCCTTTTCCCTTCTCCACTTTAGAAAACCAAGTTCGAAGGCTTAATTAGACCTAAGCCCATTGCTTTCATCCCACTTAGTGCCTATTTTGAGTGTCCACAGAGGAAATTTTTTTGGGGACACCAGTGAGGTGTGCAAACATCCGCACGATGTGCTTACATCCCTGGTAGATTCATGCGGCTAGAGTTGCAGAGGCGATACACTTCTCATTGGTAGTTGATTGGTAACACCCTCTTCGGTCTACCGACCCGAATATGGTTGTTTTCTTCATCTCCCCTTCAAATTCACTCCAAAAAGCATTTCATCTTCTAAAATCTCTACACAAGATAACCTTCACACTCTTGTACTCACTTCTAAGCATTCCAAGCATTTCTAGCAACACTCTCACACTTCATTGCAACAACAACTTCACTCCACCACTTCAGTAGAGCAAGTTTGGGACAACACCACTGCAACAGAGGCTCGAGTACTCTCATTCACTCCCCCATTAGCCTTGAGTAGTGGAGGCGGTAAGCTTCCCATTCCTCTCCTCTATTACTTGGTTGAGTAAGCACATTTACTATTTTGTAGTGTTTTAGTATTCTTCATTATAGTACTTTCTTTATCATACTCACTTTCTTGGTTTTCCATGGAGGTGGAAAAACAAGGGTCTGACTGAGGTAGGCCACTATACAACCACCCAACATTTTTCCTCCTCTTTGTGTGTAGGTGGGCATGCTTTTGGGAGCTAGCTAGCGAACGAATTCCTCTGTGAGATCATTCTTGCCACCCTAACTCTTTCATTTTTACTTTATCACATTAGAGAATATTTTGTCTACTTAATATTGTTGTTTTGGCCTTTCAATGGTAGTTAGCTGGGTTGTTAGCTTGTTTTCCTAGGTTTGACCTTGTCTCTTTAATTTTCTGGTCGTAAGGACCCCAATGTACTTGAGAGATTCCAGCGCGTCACACTATCATCCCAAGACCGCACTTCCATCCTCAGATAGAGAGCTTCCTGAGGCGTAGTGTTGAACTTGAAAATTGGCTTACCTAGCCCCATCTTGTATTTCAGGTCTATAGGGTGATTGAAGGACTTCATATTCCTCATCATTCTCGTCCCGCATTTCTGAACACCTCATTAAGTTGAGGTAAGTTAGGGCATCCTTCCGCATCTTGGCCCTCCATGACTTGGGGCCTTGCATGTGGTGGTCCCCCTCTCTCATAGTGGATATGGTAGAGGAAAATAATCAATAGGTATAGTGAGACAAGATATTGTATTAGAATACATCAATTTCATTTACACATAACATGGAAATTTAAAATTCTATAGTTTTTCTTTGCTTAATTAAATGAACATAATGAAATACAATCCTTTTCCTTGAAGGCCTAAGTATTAAACATGTCTATTTTTATTATCCACCAAAAATTTCCTTCCAATGAACATTACATAGATATTTATACTAGTCATCAAAAGCAAAAGAGTGTCAACAATTTAAACGTTTGAAACTTCATGCTATGAATATACACATCTAAGATTAAATCAACCCCCTAAATGGTAATATTTTCTGAAATAATCAAAATGCATCTTGTTCTTTAATATTTCTTCACTTCAACCATTAGATAGGTGTCTTTTGAATCACATCTAACTAATCTAAGTAGCCCATTTTCCTTGCACTATATTTACCCTTCATCAATATCACAATAGAAAGCATGTATCAATACTACCAATATCATCAAGGAGCATTGAGGTGCCATATGTCCATGTCATGGAATTATATTCTTTATAGAGTTCCTTTTTGAAGTGATTTCTACCACTAGTTTATATGTTTATACAATAGTGTAATATTCTCAAGCTATCATACTAACAACTTTAAAACATTGTACACATTGTCAATTTTAGAGATGATCAACTGTTCCATTGCATCAAAAATTTACTTTGTATTTCCCCTCTTATTAAAATGGGGACCCATTTTATCTTGTTGGAATTGATTGTCATTGATGTCAAAAGAGTATGAGAGATTGTTAGAATATTTTCATTGATGTCAAAGGTGAGGAGAGTACTTTGACAATAGAAGAAATTATATGATAGAAAAAGGCCAAAGGACACTAATCAATGTTCTAAGACCAAGTAAAATCGGATTGAGAAGAGTGGATAAAAGATGAAGTGTGTGAGTGGAGCAATGAAAGATATATCAATAATGAAATGAATCATATATCAATGATGAAATAAATCAAAATCAATAAAGGATTGAATCAAATATCAATAAGAGAATGAATAGAAGATATATTACGAAGCACTTTTTACATTATAAATAAATTAATTGATTAAATAAATATTAGTTTTAACAAAAATTCACAAGGGCACGATGAAGGGTTGTGTCTCATGACAAGACAAGATATATAAGAGAATTCATTCCATGAGATGTTATGTGTGGAAAGTTTTATCATTCAAGAGTGAGTGAGGAATAAAAAAAGGGAGGAAGGTTTTATCATTCAAATAAAAAGTGTACGAAATTAGAATATGTAGCATGAAGTAAATAAGAGGAACATAGAAGAATGAAGTGAATGAATATTATTAATTGAAGATCTAGTTAAGAATAGTCCAGATACATGTTGAAGAGCTATGACCATTCAAATAAGAAAATAATAAAATATCATTCAAAGGAAGTCATTAAGGATAAATAAAAAGGAGAAAGAAAAAGTATTAAAAGATAGTCATTAAGGAGAAATAAAAAGGAGAAAGAAAAAGTACTAAAAGATAGCAATTGGTATTAACAAAAAGGCATTATTTTAAAAATTTGGGCATGTGCACCAATGTGGGGGACCAAAAAGTGGCCACTCCACTTTTTGGTCTCAAAAAAGAGAAAATATGAGCACGTTATAATAAAACGTGCTTACATTATGGGTTGGTAGTGGTCGAGCCTAGGCTCGATCATTATCAAGCCATAATGTTAGTATGTTATAACACACTCGTATTATGGTTTGGTTTGCACATAATGTGAGTGTGTTATAACACAATCACATTATTTGAATGATTTCACAAAATGTGAGTGCATTATAATATGCTCGCATTATGTTTTTCTTTGAAAAAAATCTCTTTCTTTTTTCTCTCTTTCTCTTTCTCTTTCTCTTTCTCTTTCTCTTTCAAGTGGTCAAATTTTAGTAATCATCAAGTTGTATCATCTCTCTCTCTATCTCATTCATTGTTTATCCCTTACACTCTAGACCTCTTTCTCACTATCTCCATCCCTTTATCTAACTATCTCTCCCTTGAGCTCAAGGACTATCTCTCTATCTATTCATCCTTCTCTCTCTCCCCTATCTCTACTTCTATCTATCTCACCTCTCTCTCCCTCCCTACTTCTCCCTCCCTCCTTCTCCCCCTCCTGTCTCTCTCCTATCCCAAATTCTATTTCTCTCACCTCTCTCTACCTCCCTCCTCGAGTGAGGTGTGAGAGAGAGAAGAGAGATAGAGAGTGGTAGCGAGTGATGGAAAGAGAAACAGGTAGAGAGAGAGAGATGGGAGATAGAGATAAATAGAGAGGGAAGGAGAGAGGGAGTGAGTGGTAGGGAGGGAGGGAGAGAGAGGTGAGATAGAGAGAAATAGAGAGAGAGGTAGGTAGAGAGAGGGAGAGGAGATAGAAAGAGGGGGAGGGAAGGAGAGGCAGAGAGAGAAATGAGATGGAGAGTAGAGAAGGAGGGAGGGAGAGGGGGGAGGGAGAGAAAGATGGAGAGAGTGGTGAGATATAGAGAAGTAGAGAGGTAAAGAGAGAATGAGAAATAGAGAGAGGGAGGAGGGAGGGAGGGATAGGTGAGATAGAGAGAAGTATAGATAGAGAAAGAGGGGGAAGGAGGACGGGTGGGGCAGAGAGAGAGGGGAGAGAGGGAGGGAGGGAGAGGTAAAGATGGATAGATGAGATAAAGAGAATTAGAGAGAGAGGGGAGGGATGGAGAGGTAAAGAGGGATAGGTGAGATAGAGAGAAGTAGAGAGAGAGAGAGAGGAGTGAGTGACAAAGAGAGAGGGAGAGAGAATCGTGAGATAGAGAGAGAGAGAGAGGTAGTTCTTGAGCTCAAGGGAGAGACAATTAGATAAAGGGATGGAGATAGTGAGAGAGAGAGGTCTAGAGTGTAAGGGATAAATAATGAGTGAGATATAGAGAGATAAAGATGAGACAACTTTTTGATTACTAAAATTTGACCTCTTGATTATTGAAATTTGACCTCTTGATTATTGAAATTTGACTAAGTCTGAAAAATTATAAGATCTTCCAAAAACTAGAATTTGCATTATAACTCCTAGAGATCTAAAACTACTCTCAAACATCCTATAAACTATATACATGAAATATAACTTCAATTATAATAAATTAAATTTCCATATATAAATATTTTCATTTATATAGTTTCACTGAAAGAGAAGGAAAACAAGAACTTAGAGAAAAGAAAAGAAAAAAAGAGAAAGTAAAGCATAACGCGAGCATGTTATAACGCACTTGTGTTTTTGTTTGCTTTAGAAATTTCCAAGCCTTTGGCTTGGATTTGTCGTGGGCTTCCAACCCAAAGCTTGGAGTGACTTTTCAATGTCCAAAGACATGTTTTAAAAAATTATAAAAAAATTGACATAATCTCGTGTGTGCTCCCCATTAGCTTTGCATGTGTTTCAATGTCAAATCAAAAAAACATCATGATAATGTTAAGATCTCTCTTAGCTATCTAACCATGTAATTTTTTTCATGTTTTGAGTATATTGAGATTTTAATCTTTAATATCTTTTGTTAGTGTATCCGTTTTTGTCAAAAACAAATGTGTGGTATTTTTTACTTTATTTTTTAACTGTTGATCAAAATTTCAAATAAATTACATTTTTAGAAACTAGAGTCCATTTTACACATTTTTAAAAATATTTTTGATCAATTTTCAAAAAAATTAGGGGGGAGCACGCTCAATTTTCTAATTTTCAAGATGTGTCCACTTTGAAAATTAGTAAAAAAACATATAATTAAAAAAATAGTAAAAAAATTGGGGATTTAAACTTCATGGTGTTATTTAATTTCTCATCTAAGTGATTTTTAAAATAATAAAAAATGTTAACATTTTAGGGGGGCCACACCAAATGCTATGTTATGTTTTTTTTGAGAAAAATTGGACCAATTTGTGTGGCCCCCCTTTTTGAACCCCTTAATCTCTACCATTTAAAAAAAAAATAGTTTAAAAATTAGATTTGAAGCACTATGTCTATTTTTTGTTGCATATTCATATTTTGAGTGTAACTATCTTCAATTTCTCATCCAAGGTATTTTCTGATTTCATAAAAAAGTGGTCACTTAAGTCCCCTTTTTAGTCCCCCATCTTTTTGCACTTACCCAACTATTTATTTTCAAAGAGATGCAACTCTTCATTGAGATGTAAAGATATAAATAGATGAGTGTGGAATAGAAAGGAAGATCTATTAGTCAAGAGAGGAGTGTGTGGAGGATAAAAACATATATTATTGTGGATGTGTGAAAAGACAATGATTAGGTTAGAAAAGGAAACAATTATTATTTAAGTCGTGACTATTTGAAGGGACATTATCTTTAAAAGAATGTATCTCTTCATAAAAATATGAAGATATAAAAGAGAATAAGAAATGTGTGATAATTGTGGAATAAATATAATATCATACAAGAAGATTTGTGAAGAAGGGAAGTGTATGAGACACAAAGATATATCATTCAAGAACAAGAAGATTTAAGAAGAATATATGCAAATTTGTGTATGAATATTTAAGAAACAGAATATATGCAGATTTGTGTGTGAAGATTTTGAGGAAGAGAATATAAAAGGAGATCATTAAAGGCTATATGTAAAGAAGATTTATTATCAAGAATACAAGATTTTATTGAAGAGTTTGGTGCCTCATATCAAAGAGATTGGTGTATCTTGCTAAGTTGTTGCGTAGATGTGTCTCTTGCTAATTTGGTGCTTAGTTGTGGGGATTGTTGTCTCCAATGGGTTGGTGCTCACAAATTTTATAAGAGAGAATTGGTGTCTCTTATAGGTTGGTGCCTATAAATATTTTAAAAGAAATTTATATAAAAAGCAATATTTTGTCATGGTTTTCTCCCATAAAGGTTTCCATGTAAATTGTGTTTTTTTATTGTGTTACATAATTGTTAGATCTTATATGAATGATATTGTGCAATTGACATTATTATGGTTGTTAGTTTAAAAAATAAAGAATTTTCTTATATTGATTCAACCCCCCTCTCAGTATAAGTGTGTGCTCATCATATCCATCATGTCATCTTTAGACAATTGTGTAGCTCAAACAACTTACTTGAATTTTTTTTTTTGGAAAAACTAAGGTGACATGTATCATATAGTATAGGTTTTCCTTACTTTAATTCTTAACATCCATAAAAGGTATCAATGGAACTAGGCCCTTCAAATTTTCTAACTCATCGAGTTTTATCCAATAACACAACAATTCTAAGTTGTTAGATTGACAAATTTGAAATATTGCACCAATTTTTTTTATCTTTGAGATGAGATCAATGGTTAAACTGCATTGAAGGCTTCCTTGTGAACTCCACCAAAATGGGGCTCACTCAAGATGATGTGTTTATTATTAACCAATGATGCAATAGAAAAGGGGTTTCAAATTGACAATATTTAAATATTGCAATTGTCATTTATCTTTGAGATGAATAATGGTATGTTGAACATTCAAAATACTGAGAGGTGGGGGTGAATCGGTATTCTATGAATTTTTGAACACAGCAAATTCAATCACCAAACCATATTAACTAAAATAATAAATGAAAGCATGACTCATCCACAAAATCACAAAACAGAAGAACACCGGGATTTTTACGTGAAAAACCCAAAATGGAAAAAACCACGGTGAGGATTAGCTCACAATATATTATATCCAGATATAATATATTACAGGGGCTCACTGCCAGGACACACTGTCCTTATAAGGCTCATAGCCAGAATTAAGTACAATACAAAAATGTGGCTCACTACCGAAGTATGAACTGAGGCAAGATGCACCTTTCTTGTGATGCATTTTAGTTCCTTTGAAGCTCTGAACATGAATTACTTCTCTACTTACCAGTCACTCAACAACTTTGCTCTGATTCTAAACTTTTACCATTGAATTTGCATGTTTGCATCTTACAACACCACTCGCATCTTATATGTCATTTTTTTTCTCACACATTCACACTTTTCAACTCCAAAATATCTCATATATATACCCAAATACATCCGCACACATCAATTAGGTTGGCCTAATTAGATGTAAACAAAACAATCCAAAAGAGCTTTTGTCGGCACTACATAAGATTCAAAATCATCTTCACACCCAAGCAAAATGTGCAATTCTTAATTTTAAGTCAGCATGGACCCAAGATAGATCCAACTAACATCCATAATGTATATTTAATCTTCTCAACGCATATCATGTATTAGGTCAGCCAGGAATAGGACCTAATCACAAAAAGTTTCGATCATACACATGCTTCCCAATATATGCACCTTCCAAATTCAATAATTCTTCAGTTTCTCATTTCACCAACATCAATGAGACTAACTTTAGAAACACAACATCAAAACATTCTTCACAAGAAAATGTGGAATCTCCCACATTGGTATATTGATCAGAGAGATGACACTGATATACAAAGTTGAACTTTTTCATTGATATATTCTGGTACTCTTCACAAAACTTCTCAAGATCTTCAATATAGCTATATAAACCTGTCATAATAATATGGTTAGAAGCATAGAGTTATACCTCTTCTTGCGGTGAAGTGTAGACCCAAAAACCAACACACTGAACCACAACACCATCAGCAAAGAACACTTAGCCAAGCTTTTGATAGATCAAATTTTTGGTATAGATAGTACTATACAAATAATACCAAAAATGCTTCCCCACAATGTTGACATCAATGACAACACTAGGACAGCTAAATCAACTGATGTATGTACGCTTCATGCTCATGTTTCCAAGTAGTATCAACAATGATAGACTTTCAAACTTCCAACAATCTCCCCCTTTGTCATTGATGGCAACATGCATATCAAAAACATTTTTCATACCATGAATCAAATCTTATTTCTTCCTAACCTTAACTCCCCCTTTCAAAATTAACCTTGACTTTCCAAAAGGAGTTTTCCAATCATCCAAAATGTATTAAAAAAATGTTTTTCTTCCCACTATCTCTCGCATTATCCCTCACCTTATCTCTCCCCCTTTGAAATCAATTGAGAAGGTTAAGCAAGGGTCTAGTATATTTCCCTTGGATATATGTATGTATACATCATTTTCAAAAAAGATAATTTTGATCAAAAAAAAGATAAGACATATCAACCTGAAGATGAAGATCCCTTGAGATTCTTCAAAGTATCCTTCCAAGTAGCTTTTCCTTCTTCCCAAGAACCTTTTGCATGTAGAAGAGTATGTATAGTAGTTCAAGCTTTGTTAGAGACTCTATTCCTTCTTCCATAGTGCTAGGGTTGAGATTTATTTTTGATAGATTGACAACACTAGCAAGGTAACTAGATATAGGAATGTGCCTTATTTTTACTAAATCTCTTATTGCCACATATTGCTTGATTATCTTTGTTCTTTGATTTTGTAAGCTAAATAAATTGTCCTATAGTTGCATGATGTAAGACCACCTCTGATTGTCCCTGTCATTTTCCAAATTGTAAACATCTACTTGAGTGCTTAACCGAATTTCATTGACTCATTTCATTCTTTGTATTTTGTGCCCAGTTAGACCAATTCATACAATAAGATATTAATTCTTATGCTTCTTCTTCACAACCTTGAATATCCATCAATTCCTTAAAGACTTTGTGATGTACATCTACACATTTATTTTTTATATCCTCTAGATTCTCCTTTGTAGACCTTGATTCTGACTCATTTCTTGCTTGTTCTTTTAGTCCAAAGATGTATGCTTTCAATGAATCAACCATACTCCTAAGATTTTCCTAGGTGGACACTTATGAATTAATGCTTGCACCGGGAATTACCTTTTATAAATCCTTTATTGCTTCATCCAATTCTTGTGAACTTCCTCTTTCATGCTCATGTTGGGTCACATCAAATTGTCTTCCTTCTTGTTTTGAAACCTCTTGTTTGATAGCAACACTTTTTCTTTTCTTACCTATTCTTCTTGAACTATCAAAGGCTTTAGTTATAGACCTATCTTCTAGGCCTAATCTGTTGGGGTCCTTTGGGCTTCCTAGAAGAAATTCTGCATAATGATCAACTTCCTCCATAGTTACTTCCTAATCTAACTCAAAAATCCACACAAGTCTAGGCTCAATTGCTTCCATGTAACAAAAACTAGTAGAGATAAGGAAATTGATGTCTTTAGAGTATATTTCCACCACACTCTATGGAATTTTTATTCTCTTATTCATCCTCATCTGAAACATTCCAAAGAATGTTGCAATTGATCATCTTCTTGAGAATTCGATCCACCAAGATTCATCATAAGATTTCTTATTTGATGTGCTACTGGTTTTGTATTTGACCATTCAACCTTTCCAATTACCGGTATCTTCTTCATGAGGTAGAAAAGTAAGAAAACTATCGAAATACCGTACTTGAATGTAGCCTTTTTTTCTTTCTAATTTCTTTCAAATTCTTCATCAAATTTTGTTGAAGTAGCTCACAAAGAACATAATTCACACCATTCTCAACCATGTTAAGTGCAATGTGAGAAACACTAGTAGAGACTGTATAGCCATCGTTAGGTAGGAAAATTTTATGTCCAATAAGCATTGCGGCATATTGGATAGCTGGATTTCCAAATGTACTCAAGACAAGTTCTTTTCCTTGAAGAGTTGCACCAGTCTTTTCAATTAATTCTTGGTCATTGACAGACTTCCACCTTGGAACTAGTTCGGAGGACCACAAACCAGTCACATCCCTTATTGCTTCCCTGGTTATCGAGTGTACACCACCAATCCAAATAGACTCGTCATGAATTCTGCTCAATACAATTTGAATGTACTTCTTGTCGAATTCAAACATTGGAAACTTCTACCATACATCCAATTTATTTTCAACTAGGATTTTTTATGCATCACAATTTTCTTCCAATTTTCTTGTCCATAAAATACTCAATCCAGCAGAGGAAATTTCTTCTGTTTTTCCATATATGTATGCATAGATATCCTCAATAGGTGAAACTCTAGGGGGAGTGCTAGAAAATGCACCCATCGAGTCTTTCGACAGATTTTTCAAAGAATTCCTCTTCAATTTAATTTTTGGTCTGTCTGAGACATTTACTAACTTCGAACCATCCATTGCATTTAAAATGAAAATTTTAGAGAAGAACTGTGTAAGTAGAATACCTCTTGAATTTGCTTCAGTGAAGATTAGGGTTTTGATGTTTTGCTTTTGGAAGACACCTCAAATCCACTTCCTCTTCTTCAATTTGCATTTCCTTTGCATTAGATGAATTCTTCTTCTCAAATGCATTTTTAACTCCATGATTTGACCTGTATCAATAAATGTATCAGCAATAAATGCTTCATAAAAAGTTGTCAAACTTTGAACCCTTGTATCCACAGTTAATCTACAGATGCTCCGCAAACTTCTGCATTGAAATATTTACTTCCCCAACTCTCTTCAATAGCTTCAGAAATTCCTTTTCCAAGAAATATCTTCGTGCCAAGTCATGGTATCTCATATTTTAGGGGGTTATTAGAATTTTCTATTATTGCTCCCCCTAAGCCTTGGCATGGGCTTAGTTCATAGAAGAATTATTTGTATAGAAGGCAAGTACAGATGCATTTGTAGTTCTTGAATCATCTTTATACTTAGACTCATCTTTATTTCTCCATATCTTTTATGTTTCCTTCTTAACCTCAGTAGGATCAACTTTCTTCACTGATTCATTCCTCTTTACTGGATTACACTGTTTTCTATTTTTTCTTCTACAAACTTTTGAAATATGTCTGGGTTTATTGCAAAAGTAGCATACAACATTTTTCTAACCAAACTGACTTCTATTCATTCTTGATCTTCACTAATTAGTCTTATGTCCAAATACATTGCATGTATAATAGTAGTCATTGAAAGATTGAAACATCCTCTCTGTATTATATCTATTTATCATCCAACTTCTGCACTTAGTACTTCTATGTCCAAATTTCTTGCATGCAAAACATTTTCCAGAGAAGAATCCAACATTTTGATTCATTCTACTCCTACATTCTATTGCTTTATGTCCATATTTATTGCATGAAAAAAAAATACCATTGAAAGATGGGTACCTTTGAGCATTTGGTTGTCTGATAGGAGGTCTTCTAGCATTGCTTCTTTGATTTCTGAATTGTCTTCTATTGCCTTGAATTTCCTTTTGACTATCAACCTTGGTAGATGTTTGATTTTCCTTTGAATTTTGTCCTTCTTCAAGTCCCAAACCACCTTTTTCCTTTAGAGGGTTTATGTATTGCAAGTAATTCATCAAGCATTGTAGTACTTATTTTGAATTTCTCCTCATGTATCCTTTCCTTTTCTAGATCAGATCTAAGATTTACCACTTCTTGTTCAAGTCTAGAGCATTCTTCAGTCTTGTTTTGTACCACTACATTTAGACATTCCTCAATCCTCTTTTTTTCTTCCATTTGTACTTTTAGTTTGATGGTCTCTTCATTTGCTTGCTTCAACTATATATTGACTTCCCTATGTCTTTCTCTAAACTTCTTGATTTGTTCTCTCAATTTTTTGATGCATTCATTTGCTTCTCCTAGGCTTTCCTTCAAGCTTTTGTTCTCAATTCAACTCTGTCAAGATCTTCAAGAGTAGCCTTAAGTTCTTCTTTGTCAAACATGCAGTCATCTTCTACATATTCAATTGCAAAAATTTCTTCTAGAGGAACAACACTTATTGTCTGCCATGTGTTCAAACTTCCAAGATCTTCCTCAAGTCATTAGGCTACCAAGCTCTAATACCAATTGTTGAACATTTAAAATATTGAGAGGGGGAAGGTGAATCAATATTCTATAACTTTTTGAACACAGAAAATTCAATCACAAAAACATATTAACTGAAATAAGAAATGAAAGCATGACTCATCCACAAAATCACAAAACACAAGAACGCCAAGATTTTTACATGGAAAACCAAAAATGGGAAAGACCGCGATGAGGATTATCTCACAATATATTATATCCAGATATAGTATATTACAGGGGCTCACTGCTAGGACACACTATCCTTATATCTCACAGCCAGAATTAAGTACAATACAAAAATGTGGCTCATTTCCAAAGTATGAACTGATGCAAGATGCACCTTTCTTGTGTTGTATTTCAATTCCTTTGAAGCTCTAAACATGCAATATTGCTCTGCTTAGCAGTCGCTCAACAACTCTGCTCTAATTTTGAACTTTTACCACTAAATTCACATGTTCGCATCATACAACACCACTCACATCTTATGTCATTTTTTTGCTCACACGTTCACACTTTTCAACTCCAAAATATCTCCAAATACATTTTCACATAGGATTAGAGGGAGTAATGTGTTGCACCTTTGTTCTTCTTTTTACAGGTTTCCTACATGGTCAGTAGTGTCGCTAGAGATACCCTGAGCATCAGACTCAACCAGCCTGTGAGTTTTCTTTTTTATCTTTTTACATATTTTCAAGGCTCTCTCATATGCAATATTGACTTTGAAATGCTTCTTCTTTGTTGCAATACTATGATCCTATGTTGGTTCCATCTTATTGTTGTAATAATAATGCTGATTATAACCAACAACAGACATGATATTTACACAGTCCATACAAATAAAATTTAGATTGCTTCCGGAAGAAATTGTGTAAGCATTTTTGTATCAACATTTTGAATCATACTCCATATTCCATTACCAAGATTATTATAACCCTTTCTTATAATTCTCCATTCTCACAATGTTTCCATTAAAATTCAAACTATTATTTATATTTTTTGGCTATCATATAATTGAGATTTTAAAGCTCCCATGACAATATTAAACTTGAACCTTGTATTATTTGTTGCAATATAATACTTTTATGGAACACAAACTTATTATGTCAACAGTGAAACAACTACAATCTCTTATTTATAATTGTCTCAATCATATCTACTCTTATGATATTCATAATCAATATATCTTATTTTCTTCTGATGTCACTTCAACATTGTCATGGAATGATTTATTAATTGTTAGCTATAATTGTATTTTGATGTGAGATCTTGCTTGGAATAGTATTGATTGTGAGATCATTTTAACTATATTTTGAGCATAATAATTGGATAGACTTTAAAAAGGTTTTGCAACTACAATTTAAAGCTACTCTAAATACATTCACCAATGTATATGATTTAAATAAATAAACAAAAATGCACATTGATTATTGAATATTTTTTATGTCAAAAAATCATTTTGAGAAAAGATATATAATGTAAAAATAATTGTTACAAGAAAAATACAAACACCTAATTTTTAACTTGATCAATGCTAAAGAAAATCTATTTTTAGGGGAACTTTTTTAAAATTTAAAATACTAACTCATTCATGATGAAATAAATTAGAAAACATGAAATTATTTAAAGAATTCAGCCCAAAATCAAAGCTTAACCTAGATAATAATTACTTAATTGATGTTGTAAATTGTTAAAAAGTATAAAAAAAATTTAATCCATTCTTAATTCATCCTTCACCAAATGGAATTTTTTAGTCCACGAGAAGAAGCGCCGATCATCTTTTTTTTTAATTTGTAATACGCAACCAAGGCTGCATGGATTATATTGATATCAAAATGAAATTTACATTGTTTCAGCCCACAAAAATTTCAAGGCAAGGTTAGATTATCATGTTGAACCTCTCCCAGAGTCAAATACAAACAGTTTAAATTCACCCCCCAAAACACTATCTACCACAAACTACACAGAGGAACATCCACACTAGTTCAACGTCGACCTCAAGGCCCAAGCAAAAACTGCAACCATCCACCCCTACCCATCAATCCCCTTCATCATAGAACCCGGTAGACTCCACCAGCTCTGCAAAATCACAACACCACTAGATGCCCATGACCTCGTTCAGGCCCAGCCTACAACAAAGGAAATTATATTTGATGGTTACCCAATGCCTATGTTGTTCTAGGCCTTCGACGTCCAGATTGAGGATGAAAGGGTGTCATTCTACCTCCACTCCTTGCAAGAACATCTTGTCAATGTCATCTGGCCAGGGGATCCCAACACTTGGTTGCGCCACCACAACTGCATCCACATTGTCAACTAGGATTTCCGCTTTGAACACTATTCTGAGTAGTAGTAAGCAATAGAGCTTAGGGAGATTCAGGTCCAAGAGAGAGGCAAGAAAGCACGAGGAAGTGTTTGAGTTTTCCCTCGTTTGGTTGCCAAAGAAACAAAATTTCTTCCCAAGCACCATCCACACTGCTTCGAGACATAGAATGTCTTTGTTGAGGCAGATCTTCAACCTCTGATCGGTGATGAAGCCTAGGAAGGCTAACTATTTTTTAGAGCTCCTCAACCTGATCGGGGTGTCCATTTTCTTTGGATAGTGTTGCCAACCTCTTCTCTAGATATAGAGCGATTTCTATTGAACTCTACGGATAGCCAGCTTGGCTTTATTAAATTCCTACGTACTCGCTCCTACTATCAATCAACTCCATACGACCAACTAAAGGTGGTAATAAATCTACCATGGGTGATAGTATTGTGTGATCCAAGTGTTCACTTGAGGAGACATTATGATTATATATTGTCATCATTAACCAGTCCTTTCAACTTATCTCCCATGCCAAAACTACACATACCAATGTCAACTAATCCTTCGTTTGATCTCATCAACGACCAAATGGGGTGGTTATTAATGTTTGGATCATACTTTATAGATACGTCCAATATGCAACCAATTTTCTTCCTATTCTAATGCAAACTGATATCACCCTTGTGTCAAATCTCTCTACTCTCCTTACATCGAAACTTGATGCATTCATACGGATGGATTTCCCTAGCAGTGGGAATGATGTCCTGGATAGTGTCACCCCCTCCAAATGGAAATGCCCATGTGCCCGATTTGGCCATATGAGGCTCAGACTATGCCACCCAATTGGCACATGGGAAAAATCCTTATTTACCATTAACTCCTGCATTGGCCAATGCGTCTACCTCACTATTGCCCTCCCTGCATATATGATTTATTGTGAAGTTCTCAAATGTTTGCATCAACTCTACTGCCTTGGTTAGGAGAAAACAAAGTTTCCAATTGGGGGTGTTTCCACTTCTAAGAGCATTGATGACCAATGTCGAGTCCCCTTCAATTGCTATCCTGGACACCCCTAGTTCTTTGCAAAGTTTCATCCCATGGATGACAGCTAAAAATTCAACTTCATTGTTTGTTCCTTCAGGCAGTCACTCAGTCGAGATTAAAATTGTTCTTCCTTGCCAATGCCTCATGATGCAACCCACTTCAGATGGACCCAGGTTTCCCTTGGATGCACCATCAAAGTTCAGTTTATACCACCCATGTGGCGGGGGGGATGAGGTTACTGAAGCTCTAGCTTGCTGGGTCCCAATGCCACCACTTCCATCCCAAGTTAGGATCTAAAGGGAGGGCCAAGCAGCATGTAGTTTTGCATCCCACTCTGAGAAAACCTTCTCCTTGGCCACTCCTTGTTCTAATTTTTTGTTCAATGTTTCCACTATAACAGCCTCAATTTTGTTGATAAGAGAGACAGAGCACATCTTGTCTTGAAACAACATCCTATTTCTTTCTTTCCAAATCTCCCATACTACAATTGATGGGCTAAGGGTCCAAACATCCCCATACACTGATTTTATTTTCAGGAGTAGCCACGAACATAACCAACTGAGCAAATCTATCGGCATGGAACACACCCAACCAAGCCTTGCACATAGCCAACACCAACACTCTTGTGCATACAAGTAGCCTAGGAGAAGGTGGTTGGATGTTTCTCCATCCTGTTCACACATAACACATCTCGATGGGCCTTGAAATCCTAATCGGAGGAACCTTTCAACAGTTAAGATTTTATTTTGAGACGCTTCCCACGCAAACGTTCCTACCTTGGGGAGGCAGACATTACTCTAGAATAGGTGTAGGGGTAAACTATCCACAATCCTACCTCTTTCTTTGTACAACATCTTGTATCCATCTTTTGCATTGTAATTGCCAAATTTAGGTCACGCCCAAATCAAAGTGTCACTGCCATTTCGTAGTCAACATTCTATTTTTCAACACTTCAGTGAGTAGCAATACTTCTCTGCGGTATATTGAGGCTAGTGAAGTCTCTCCATTTCCATTCTAGCACTGTGTTGTTCTCATTTGGGACTATATAGTCCTTGACCCGATCACCCCATAGGTTTTTTAGTGTGTGTTTGTCTTCCCCCACCTCAATCAAACTGTCTAGGCTTGGTAGCCTTTCCCATGAGTCCTCCCAAAACAAGGCTTTACTTCCATCCTGCACATCCCATGAGAGGTAGTCACAAACTACTTTCTTGCATTTCTGCATGAAATTCCATATCCATGAGCCAGTTGGAGGATTGGAAATTGTTAGAATGTCCATGTTACTATCGTTCTTTAAGTACTTGTAGTGGAGAATTTTCGCCCACTTGCTTCATGGTTCACAGTGCATACGCCATATAAGTTTTTCCCCCAGAGCCCTGTTTTGCAAATCCAAATGTTTGAAGCCAAGCCCACCATCTTCTTTGGTTTTGCACAGTTTTTCCCAAGTGATCAAGGCAATTTTCCTCTTCTCTTTTACCTTTCCAAAAGAATTTCCTATAAAGTTTTGTTAAGTTGGAAGCACTTCCACTCGGAATGCATAAAACCGACATGAGGTAGATTGGAAGGGAAGATAACACTGATTTTATCAATGTTATCCTTCCAACCTAGATTAGCCATTTTGCTTTCAATGAGTTCAATTTTGCACTCATTTTGAGATTGAGTGGATCCCAAAGTCCAATCAACCTCATTCCTTTTGCCAATAGGATTCCTAAGAAGGTACATGGTAGTTCCCCTTTTTTGAAGCCTAGAATCCTTAATATCCCCTGCTCCTTTTGTGTCGTTGTGTTAAAGAAGAAGACTTTTGATTTTCCTTCATTCATTGTTTGGCCCGAAGCTTTAGCATACATCTTGAAAATTTTGTTCAAGTGAATCACCTCCTTCCTCTTGGCCACTCCCATTGGTGTTGTGTCATCAGCAAATTGTTGATGAGATACTGCTTGAAAATCGCGTGTTATCCTTATTCCTTCAATTTGCATAGAGTTGATGCCAAGAGCTATTGTCCTTCCTAGAGCTTTCGCCATTAGGATGTACAAAAAGGGAGAGATTGGATCTCCTTGCCGCAACCCCCTTGACACTTCAAAGAAGCCCTCAAGCGAACCATTTACAAGAACAGAAAATCTAGACATGGAAATGCAAGTGAAGATCCAGTTCAGTCAATGCTTGTTGAACCCAAAAGCCTCCAAGGCTTTTAATAGAAATCTCCAATCCACCATTACATATTTCTAGAAGAATCAAATATGTTATTGAAGATTGTAGCATAGCAAAGAAACCGGTTCCACTCATAGCAGAGTAAATGTACATATAGAGCTTGCTAAGATAAATGGGTTTTTTTGTGCTCCCATAATTTTCATATTATTAGAGTTTTTTTGCTTCCACATGTCCATAAACAACACATACGTGGAAGGTATATGTGCATAGTTTACATACTCGGAATCGGACAGTATTCGGCAAGCTCAAAAAAATTGACTTGGGAAATACTCGACAAATACTCGGCAAATACTCGGAAAATGTGTGGATAATTATGTGTGTACTCAGGACTGCACTATGCACACATACATATCTATAAACATACACAGGATGCCAAGTTTGCATGCATATACACACACAGACATATTTATACACAGACTAACATGCCAAGTTTGTGGGTTTTTTGCGAGCTACTGACGATTACTTGATAATTTTACAGGAGAAAAATTAAAATCCATCTGCATACTACCCGCGAGTAAAAGCAGAAATTACTCAACATGCAAATTTTTTGGAGATTACTTGGCTACTGAGAGAGTAATCGGCCATATTGGAGAACGATATACCATACTAAAAAACAATGGTAAAAAAATCTATACAATAACCATTTAAGCCCATAGAAGACTACATGAAGTCAAATATATTTCCATACCCATTGGTTCATGCCAACATTATAACTCTGCACCATTCAGCCAGGATTAGTAGTGGGAAAACAGGGACATTCATTATTCAGGTCTACTGTGGCAGAGCATAAATATGAAAATTAAAATATGTTTGTACACCCATTGATTCATACCAGCATTATAATCGCATGATTCATTTACCCAGATTTCATGGCAAACAAGTTGAGGCCATATCATTGAGCAGCAGTAAAAGAGAGCTTAAATATAAATATATATGAATACCCTAGGTTTAAAACAACATTACAACCATAAGGATCATTTAGCCTGTCTTAGAAGTAGATAAAATGGCATCATAATCATTCAGACCCAGAAAATAAGATGAATACATATGTAAAGCCATTGATTCATCACAGTATTAAAACTATTGAACCATTCTGCCAGGCTTGGCTATAGACAAATAGCTCAAAATTTAAAACTCGGTTATTTTATAGGGCATGAACGGAACCACAGAAATAACAGAGCAACTAAAGAATTACATACCCCATCAGCAAGTGTCCGGCTACATTAGAATTAGAAACCCTCTCGGCAACCTAATTGCATAACGTCAAATTCACTCTTAGTTTAAGACATTGTTTCATGTGATTTGCTTGCATCCATTTGCAATCCTTTCCTCTAAGATTGCATATTTTTTCCTACATCTATACTAGACTTGAGCGATTGCATCGTTGTATTATGGTTCACTGCAGCTATCAGATAACTAGGTTTGAGCTAAATCTTCTATCTCAAGGACTGAATATAAATGAAAATAAATCCTATCCATCATTATTACAGAGCTTACTATAGAATGAATAATAGTCTACGTAACCCAAAGGCAGGTCACCTCCAAAATTGGCCCCGTCCCCTATATGTGATCTTTAATTTTGCAGGGGTGTAGAGACGGGTAGGAATTAGTTAACATCTCCACCCTATCCCCGAATTCTCAAAATTTTAGTAAATGTTTTGGGTGCTTCGACTTTTCGCAAGAAACTACCAGATGTACAACCCAACACAGAACACTTCCTGCTTAATGGTGGTTAATTCAAAGTGGGATGGATTTAGAGGCAAGCACAGCTGAAAAGAAAAGTGTAAAATTTTAGTAAATGTTTTGGGTGCTTCAAGTTTTCACAAGAAACTACCAGATGTACAACCCAACACAGAACACTTCCTGCTTAATGGTGGTTAATTCAAAGTGGGATGGATTTAGAGGCAAGCACAGCTGAAAAAAAAAAGTGTTAAGACATCTTTTAAAAAAAAAAAAAAACCCTCACCAACAATTGGCAGTCCATAATAAAAATTGTAGGATTTTAATAAATTGTTCATTTTATTATTATTTTTTTTATTTTATTGTTTTTATATTTCTCACTTTTTTTGTATAGATACGTTTACACCATCTCACTTGTTCTTCAAGTCATAAGATATGATAATACAAACTCTTCTACCCTTAAAATTTATGAGACATTTGACAACATGCTTTAATAGATGAAGCAAGTCACTCATAACAAAAAGTCTAATTTGGGATTTTATGAACATATTAAGCCCTTCATGACATAGCAATGAATCACCATAAACACCTCACTTCGTATGGTAGTTTACAAACAAAATCTCAAATGGTATGTAACAAGGCCAAGAATAGTGCATCTAATGATGAAGAGGTGAAAGAAGGGATCATGAAAGCCCTTGAAAAGATTTATAATGATAAAGAATCTACCTTACTTAAATCACAATGGCTGGCTTTTGTCAATCTTCATGGTCCGAAATTTTGCAAGCCAAAGACGCAATTGGATGAGGCAACCCTCTTTATATGGGCAATGATTCAAACTCAAAGCTCCAATTTTGATGCAATGTTACCAAAAGCTAATTAGCGACAGCTGCATTCCTTTTATGTTTTTTGTCATTTTGTAGTTGAAACTTACAGCTTATGGACATTTTATTGTAATTTGTTTGTCAACTCTCATGTGAAATCTCAATTCAACTCTAATATTAAGGTTCGATAATGCATATGATTGAGACCTTACCGATGTTTTTGTATTTGAAATTTCCTATATTTTTTAAATTCCCTTTTTATTTAATATCCCTCCGTTGCTATCACCATCCTGGAAACTTTGTGGAACATAGGTAATAGAAAATTCTTTGGAATTTCTTGATATCTTAGAATTCTGCGAAGTAATTATTAAGAAAAACGCAGCAGTTACCCAAGAGATGCAATAGATGAATACATCAAATATGTAGGTCGTAGAGAAATGATCCATTCTAGGTGGAAAGATTCTTGTTTAGATGGAATAGCCCATGACAGTGCATGTATATATTATTAAAGACAGCTCATAGCACAGAAATATTTTAAATCAGAAATACAATGGATGTTCGCAGGTGGGAAGTACGCAAATCATGCAAAGGGCTTCCTCGACCCTAAGAATAAACTTTGTGCAGCTCTTTTAATCAGCTTCCAATCTTGCACTTCACATATGGCAACGTAAAATTTCATGTATTAATCTCTCTGACCTGGATTCTATTGAAAAATCTTATACATGGATTGTCCACGTTGATAATTCTTTGCATGTTCACAAATAAGCCACAAGTATAAGCAGAAAGAATTCTGCATGATTATTGTGCAATTGATGATGTCCGACTTTGCCCGTGAAGAATATGTAAGCAGGAATAATTTCACAAAGCACAGAAGTTACACGTACAGGCTGGATAACCCAAAGCATTCTACCAGAAACGGTTGAAATACAAAAAAAAAGACTGAAAAATGACCAAAAATATTATTCACCAACATATTGTACACAATATTGCCAACAAAACTTGATAATTTACATTAAGAAGAACACAGACATATATATATGAGGCCTGCAGATTATGCCAGGAGGGCAACTGAGAAGGCTTTAAAATTCAAATGCCCTTTTGCATATCACAACTTGAGAGCATTCATAATCCAGACTCATCAGCTGCAGATATACCCTGATTTATAAACAAAATCAGTGCTGTGCCCATTGAATGTTCTTAATATCAATTCCCTCCTGTACCATTTCCCAGAGCGGACTCATTTCCCGCAGTTTCTTAACCTGATCAACAGTGAGACTTACTGCCCTGTCAATTTCCTCTGCTGTAGAAAATCTTCCGATTCCAAATCTAATAGAAGTATGTGCCATATCTTCTTCAACCCCTAAAGCCCTCAAAACATAAGAGGGTTCCAAACTTGCACTAGTGCATGCACTACCACTTGAAACAGCAACCTCTTTGAGACCCATTAACAAGCTCTCCCCTTCAACATATGCAAAAGAAATATTTACATTCCCAGCATACCTGTCAGGGAAAATTATAAAAGAAAAAAAAATTAGCATAGAATATTGGTGAGCCTTTCAAGAGGAAGGGCCTCACTTAACCAGCTGAATTATTTGCCTAGGTTTTCATTCCCCTCTCTCCCAATTAATAAGAAGCCAATGTAGGATATCGTTTTAAGCCATTGATTAAAAAAATAAATGTTATAGAAGAGTACACATATGAGCAGGATATCCCCGTTGTATTCTGAAGTCTTGAAATTGATGCCTGTTAACACATTTTTGGCTGTTTTTAACTTCTTACTATAAAATACAGGAAGCTTCAGATTATCCTCTCTTCATTAACTTCCACTTATAAACCTTGCCTGTTATTGACTTGGTTGCCATATTATATATATCACCATACATTAAACATATTTGTTTACTTACAAACTAATAAATCTTGGGTACATAAAGTATTATTCTTCACATTACATACTGACTATAACTCTGCTACAATGCAGAAATACGACTTTTCTTTTTTGTCTCAGTAATATACCCAGTACCAGTGTGCACAAGCATGGAGGGAATTTTATAAAGCAACTGTCGCAAGAAAATGCTTGACAGTTATAGACAGCCATCAAATGTAAAGCCTGTTCTGAGGATTTATTTAGCACCATAGACCATGTGAATGGATGTTGCAGATGAAACATGCATAAGCTGAGAGAATGATGCAGCTTCACAATCGGGTAGCTGGAATTTAACTTGTATGGGATGATGTCCTTAGGCTGGCACAAAAAATTCATAGTGTATTGAAGAATGTGCAAACCGAACATCATCGAAGGTGGAATGGTTTCGGAATTCAGTGTCTTTAGATATTGGACTTTTTGTTCTTTGGGCTACAGAAAAGTATGAGAATTTCAACTGGGTGATGGAAGAAAGTGAGGAATATATATCTCTGGCCCCTCTCCAAACTGGGAATTGGAACTGTTTATGATAAAAACGAAATTTGCAATGGATCCTCATCCATTCATAAATCAGTTTCAAAATTTGAATCCCTGAGATATGCAAGATCTAAGGAAGTCGTGACAAAGATGAGATCCTTAATGTCACGCACAGTGTGCTTTTTTCATCAAAAGAAGTCTTAGATTAGAGGATGAGTTGTCCATGAAAGCATAAATTTAAAATACAATTCAGATGGCTACAATGGGGGTGATGGTGAAGATTTAGGTTGCAGATTACACAGGAAACCAACTTGCTGCTGATGAAGCTGCTACAATTAGAGCCTAAGTCACAAGGTTCGAATTCGAATTCGAGTTCAGCAACATTGAAATTCGGATGAAATTCGACAAGGGAAAATTTCGAAAAGTGAAAAATTCGGATCAAATTCGCCTCATTAAATTTCTTAATTTTTTAAAAATATAATTATTTTTTAAAAAAATATAAGGTCTTTTTTTAAATATAAGGTTTTTTTTTTTTGAAATATAAGGTATTTTTAAAAAAATATAAGGTATTTTTTGTTATATTTTTTTAAAATATAACTTTATAAGTAATATATATGTACACTAATCTTATTTTTATTTTTATTTTCCCATTAAATTAATAAATTTATTTATGATAAAATCATAGTATGAACACTATAACAAATTTGTATTTATTTAATAACTGAACATGTTACGCCATATTATATTGATAATCTATGTAGGGTCTTTATCGGTATCTTAAAATCATAATGATCGATTTACTTATGTCGGTCATATTATATAATAAATGACAAATTAGGTCCTCAATGAACCGTCTAAGTCTCGACCCTAATTTTTTTCTGAAGGGCGATGGATACAGCAGCAACAAAATGCAGGTGATTCAGACGGAGAAATTCGACAGCGCGGGAAAATGTGGCGGAAATGTGTTCAGGAAATGTGACCAGATTGTTCGACTTCCAGACTGTTCGGCGATTGCTCTTGGTCAGACTGTTCGGCGATCAAACCCAGAAACGCGTTGTCTATGTTCAAAGCGATGTGAGCAGCCATTTTATAGAGAAACGGAATAGAAACCCTTAAAAAATATATTCGTAAACCCTAAGAATTTTTTTAAAACAATATAATTTAATAAAAAAAAACTTATGCCTGTATCGTACGAATAAAATGACGAATTTAAACGAATTTTTTATTAATATTTGAAATTCGACGAATTTCGAATTTCATGGATGAAATTCGCCGAATACTGTGACAGAGATTAGAGCAATGCTGAAAAACATTCTTCAGAGGCAAACATCAAAAAGGGCTAAGCAGTACCTGAATTGGCATGCTCAGCAAGTGCTATCCTCTAGGCTGATTTGGCTTTGCTCATATTCCAGGAGTTATTTACTTTCTGCATTTCCTGTTTCTTACTCTGATTAGACACTGGCTTGTAGCTAGTTCAAATGGGATAGCCTAGGCCATAATGTTTCAGGGTTCAAAGTATTTGAAAGATTTTAGTTTTCTTTTTAAGGGCTTAAAAGTATGTTGTATAGACTGTAAAAGAGCTTTCTATACAGAATCTTCATCAATCTTTATAGCCTACCATGTACAATTTGAATTGACATGTCAGAACTGGAAGATTAGATTTTGAACTTACGATAATAAAACAAAAAGCTACCCTTCTAAATTAGGGGGGGAAACCACGTACAATTATTTAAAACCCAAGTTAATGTCATATGGCAATTTGCAAAATGGTAAATCTAAACTTAAAAGTTGTGAAAAAAAAAAGGCAAATGGAAATAATAAGCCCATAAAGCCCCATACCTGTGCTCTGTACTGCCATTGATGACAACCCCATCCAGCTGCCCCTTAATTCCCTTCAACAAACGGTTCTGTAATTCTGTTACATGCCTTTCGTCAAAGGCCATTTCTTTTAAAGCCAATTCAGCAGCAGCTCCCATTCCCACAGCTAAAGGCGTTGGAACTGTGCCACTTCTCAAACCCCTCTCTTGCCCCCCACCATTCATCTGTGGCTCAACTCGAACCCGAGGCCTCCGCCGGATATAAAGAGCCCCGATACCTTTTGGGCCATAGATTTTGTGTCCACTAAGCGACATTAAATCAACCTTCATGTCATCTACATTGACAGGAATTTTTCCGGCAGCCTGTGCTGCATCAGTGTGGAAGAAAATTTTGTGCTGCCTGCACAGGGAAAATTTAGTTGCTAACCTGAAATATCCTGCATGGTCATTTTCTCATTTTTATTTCTAAACATTCACCAATTGAGGTAAATATTTGCCATAATTCCTGTTAAAACAATTTTATTTTCTGTCAATTAAAAAATTGTTATTTTCCATTATTCCTATAAATTAATTTCATTTTCTTCATCAATTGAATATCAAGATTTGCCAGAAGTTCTACAGATAATTTTATTTTCTTCATCAATTGAAAACCACATTTGTAATAAGACAATTTTTTTCTATGTCAATTGAAAATCAAGATTTGCCATATTTCTATTAAAAATCAATTTCTTCGCCAATTAGAAATCAAGATGTTCCATTATTTATAAGAATCAATTTTATTTCAATCATCAATTGAAAATCAATATTTGTAAAAAATTCTCTGTAACAAGTTTCCAGATTTGGAAAAAAACTCAAAAAACGTTTATACATTTAAAACCTTAGGAAAATTATAACATGTTTTAAGATTTTCACCAGACATCTGAAATTAGCAGTTTGCTATGGGAGGAATACTGAGTATTGAAGGATAGCAGATTGAAATATGGCCATAATTACTTGGTTGTATTGCATGACTCTTGCCAGTCTTAAGTTACCAATTCATCCCTGAAACTTCCTGGGTTCAGATACAATTCATTTCTGATCCAGATTCTAGTTTGGTGTGAGCAGGGGTGCAGCCAGCGATTGCAGTTTGACCTGTAAGTTTGTCCCTGATGAACCCGCGATAAATTTTGATATATTTTCCCAACTCCACGGCAAACATGACATTTTTCTAAAAGAAAAATTAATTGATCATTGCTATCGAACATACAGGCGATTCCCATATTAACAGACAACACTGGATTAATATTTTAAAGATTAATATTTTTTCACTTCTATATTTTATTATTAGCTGAAAAGATAGCCTGTTGACCATTAACATTCCTCCTATTACTGCTGTTCTGCGTCCGGATCTGAGAAATCCCTGAAGACATAAACCCTCCCAATGTTTTTTTCCGGATCAGGTGGCCAAACAAGAATATTGGCAAGGATAAACAAAGGCTGTAACTATCCTCTAGGTGGGTGGGAACAGTGGAGCCCAGGAGCATAAGCAAAAGCAAGGGCAGGAGTTAGGGAGGTAGGAGCAGCTGCTTCAGTAACAGCAGTAGATCTAGTAGCGGAACCAGTAGTAGATCCATCAGCAGTACCATCCTAGCTAGGACCAGTAGAAGCAGTAAAGCAAGCATAGGCTACAGTGGTATCTGGAGCTTCCTATGGAGCATCAATAGCAAAACCAGTTGTTGATCCAGTAGGTTCTGTAGATTATGCTGTTTAAGCGGTTGATAGATGATTAAGCAAGGTTGGTGGTCAAAGTATCCACAAGTCTGTGAATGCCAACAAAATTATCTATAGATAATGAGAAAGATGAGTATTAGCTCTGCAAAGCCAAGGACAACTCCAAAGCCATTTCTATAAATTAATTTAACTTATTTACTAAGTTACCGATTCGTCCCTATAAGAGCCCAGATACAGTACGGTACGATACGGGTTTGTGATTCGGATACGGTACGCTCAAAATTCGACGAGGATTCAAAAAAATGACTGCGGATTTGAGCTGGATTCTTTGGTTGACTGGATTCGACCAGGATACGGCGCGACGAATCCAAGGCAAATCCGCGACGTATTTTGATGTCAAAACACCCAGTCCGCATAATAAAGTGGTTTTTAAGCATTTTTTAATCATTTTCTTGACCAAATGTTGACTTCTCAATAATTTAATATTCATTGCAACCCTAATTTCGGCCTCCAAACACACTAAATAGGTAAAAACAATCTCATTTAACAATTTGTGAATGAAAATCAAGTTTTTTTGCCTCCATTGCTGAACTTTCTCTCTTGCTTGCACAAGCTTGATTAGACTTGAAGGCTGATCGTTGGTTGTTCAAAGTTGATTGTTGTGCTATTCCTAAGCACTTGCAAGTCTCCGTTCGTTGCCAAGAAGATCGTAGAGCAAGATTTGTTCAAAAGAGGTAGGTTTCTTTGAAGTTTTTTCAAATTTTTTTCTTACATTTTTTTTAACAAATGATTCAATGAACTATTTTGTTTTGTTGTTGATTGTTCTCATTCTTTTAAGTTTTTTAGTTTCAAATTTCAATACCAAAATTATTTCAATATGTTGTGCCTTAGGTATTACAATGGCATCCGCTTCTAACACCACAGCCCAATCTCGTTTCAAAATAAATGCAACCTCTCCCCTTTGGAAATATGAAGAAATGGTTCAACAATGTCCAGGTGGTGGAGTATTTATTTGGATTTGTAGTCGTTGCAAAGTTCAATATACAAGCTCATACAGTCAAGTGAAAGCCCACTTGTGTAAGATCTCTGATACTCGCATCAAAGCTTGTCCAGGACCTCCAGAAGGTGATGGTAAAGGCCTTCCAGATAACGTAGTGTTGAAATATATTGCTGAGCAAGAAAAAGAAGAGGAAAAAGTTAGTAGTCTTAAAACAAGCCATCCTTTGAGGAAAGGATCTCGATCCATGAAACCCCCTACACCACCTACTTATCTTCCACCTACAAAAAGCCATCCATTTATGAACATCCCTCAAGAGCAAACCGTGCCCTCATCAAATAAAAGATCGAAGGGACCGTTGGAAGCTTCATTTCAGAATGAGGCAAGAGAGATTGCTGATCAAAACATAGCAAGATGTGCCTATGCCAATGGATTGGCATTCAACGTTGTTCGTTCACCATATTGGCAAAAAATGGTGAAATCTATTAATGAGGCTCCAAAGGGGTATAAGGGCCCAGGTTTTGAAAAGGTGTGTTGCACCTTATTGGAGAAAGAGGTGAAACATGTAGCAGACTCTTTGAAGCCCATAAGGAATTCATGGATCAAAACAGGGGTGACCATCGTTTCTAATGGATGGAAAGATGCAAAAAATCGCCCATTGATCAATGTTATTGACGTGTCCCCTAAAGGGGCAATGTTTTTGAGAGCAGGGGATTGTGAGGGACAAGTGAAAGATGGTCCATTTATTGCTAACATCCTTTGCCAAGCTATTGAAGAAGCGGGCCATCAAAATGTTGTGTAAGTTGTAACCAACAATGCCAAAAATTGTAGGGCTGCTGGGTTATTGGTTGAGGAGAAGTATCCACACATTTTTTGGACACCTTGTGTTGTCCACTCCCTCAATCTAGTGCTACAAAAAATTGGATCCAAAATTGAGTGGATCAAACAAGTGTATGTTGAGGGCGAAGACATCCAAATGTTTATCACCAACCACCATATGACACAAGGAATATTTAGACAATTCTCAAAATTGGAATTGTTGAAGGTAAGTTAATTCTCAATATTTTTAAATTTTTAGTTTTCTTTTAATTTTAAATTTTGATTTTGTAAATTTAAATTACATTTTTATTTTTATTTTGATTTCCAAACAGGTTGCAGAGACCCGTTTTTCCTCCAACACAATTGTGTTGAGACAACTTATAAAGGTTCGTGAGGCACTTTGTGCCATGGTAATCAGCCCTAATTAGGCTATATGGAGGCAATCTAGTAGTGAAAGGGAAAATAGGGTCAGGCAAAGGATCCTAGATGATTGTTGGTGGGATCATGTTGAGTACCTGGTCAGTTACACTGAGCCTATACTAAGCATGATCCGTTACACAGACATGGATAGACCTTGTTTGGGAGAAGTATATGAAGGTATCGACTCAATGATTCAGAAGATGAAAACCATCATCAATGCAAAAGAGGAAGCTCCTGATGAAAAGTTCTTCAAAGAGCTACAAGAAATCATGGTTGATAGATGGAACAAAATGACCACTCCATTGCACTTCGGAGCCTCTTCACTAATCAAGGGTACAAGGCAGCACTTCAGAGACTCTTCACTAATCGTGACCAGCGTGATCGAGTGAGGGCTGAGTTCATGGCTTTTGCATGCTCCGTTAATGTTGATCAAAATCTTGATGCTCTTCGAGACAAGTACAGGGTGGATGCTCATAGTTGGTGGTACTTCCATGGGCAAGAATACATGCACCTCCAACCAATTGCAATAAAAATCTTATCCCAAGTAAGTTTTATATTTTGTAATTTTAATTTTAATTTTAATTTATAATTTTATATTAATTAATAATTTTGTTTAGTTAAATTTTGTAACTCTTAACTATTTAATTTGGTCTTAATAGGTTGCTAGTTCATCTTCTTCTGAGAGGAATTGGAGCACATACTCCTTCATCCACTCAATAAAACGCAATAGGCTACATTCAAAAAAGGCAAAGGACTTGGTGTATGTGCATTCAAACTTGCACCTCCTTACACAAGCAAAGTTCCTACAAAGAAGGAAACACAAGGAGGTGGGATATTGAGCCAGAGCAGCTTGACTTGGATGCTTCCACAAGTCACTTAGCTGCACTTGATATTGATGATGATTATGAGCCTGAAGCAGCTACTGATCATGAGAGTGGTAGTGTTAGTGCTACTGCTACTGCTACTGCTAGTGGCAGTGCTTGTGCGAGTGCCACGAATGCTATTTGTAGTTCTACACAAAATGTAGCATCTAATAATGCTAGTTTGTTTGATGACCCATATGATTCAGATTGATCAATGATCAATAATGGTTGATTGTAAACGTTTGACATTTTATGTTTGAACTTAAATTTATAATTTTATATCATGACATTCAAGTAATCACTAATATTTTAATATTTGACTTAGTGACTATGAAAGTGGTGATGTATTTTTCATTTTTGCTATGTTATTAGACTATTAATATGGTGGTGTATTCTGAACTTAATTACTGCTGCAAATATGTATATATTTCTGATTTTTATATGTTTTTTGTATTGCCGTACCCAACCCCAAAAAAAAAATTTGCCGAATCTCATACCGGATTCTCGTACCCATACCCAAATCCAAAAAAGAATTGGTAACTTAGCTTATTTACACGAACTTTTTATTACTAATATTCTTAACAAAACAAATATATTATTTACATAAACGTTTGATCACAAGAAAACCCAGTAAACAATGCTTTTGACAGGCATATCATTTCTACACTCGCTACCTCAGCAAATACTGTGAACACACTAAAGAGATAGGCCAAGATGGAAAACATAATACTCTCAAAGTGATGTGTTTTGGGTGAAGTGCCTGAATTGTCATGTACATCAGGAACATTAATGTTGCTCGAGATTTCAACTTTCAGCTTTATAAGCTTCACTTTGCTTTCTTTTGTTTCAAATTCTTGAAAAATATCATGCCAAATGGATATAACATTTTTTTTCATCTGTTATATCATATATGAACAGAATTATTATGAATAGTTTGCTTTAGGGCATTTATGATAGGCCTACCAGTGTGGATTGCTGTAATGGAAACCCAACTCTGATGTCTGGCAAGTTTCAGTCAGATGTGATTATAAACAGCTCTTTATGTTGGTGTGACTAGGAACTAGTTCCACTATTGGGTCCTTTTCACACCTTATCACTTAAGTTTACTTAGGGTACTTCTAAGACATTTTCACTTCATGTCCCATATCAGCAGATTAAAACATTTGTAATAATCTTATGCTATCCTATGTCTCATCTTGGTATATACAACCACAGTCTTTCATACGTTGTAAATACATTCTATTTGCATTTTCTGATAGGAATACAGTTTATTCTTGTCATATAGATATTCTCATTTCTTGAAATGTGCTTTTCATTAGGCTTTTAGATCTTGGGTGGCTATCTCCATAGTCAAATCTTACACTTTTATTATAAAAAATTTACTTCAACCAAAAAAAGGAGGATATATCAAATGAAAGAATGCATAAGTGGTAAATTATGAGAGCTTGCATATAGGAGCTGCAGGTTCAAATCCCCATAATTGACATTCAATTAAGTACCATTACGAATCTGTTTGTAACTAGTATTTGGAAAGTACAACTTCAACTTAAGGTGAGGCTAGAAGTTGAAATTGAATAAAATACTACATCAACTCTGAATCCACACATATCAATATATAAGGCAGAGCGCAAATCCCAGGTGATTTTTGCATCAAAGAGATTTGTGTAATGTCCCCTTTTTAGCATGCTCAAGTTTGCGGATGGTTTAGCCTATAATTTTGACCCCCGTAGGCTAATGAAGATGGTTAGGGGGTCTTTTAGGGATTGTATCGTCTCCAATGTTCAGAAACTAACAGCTGTGGCTTTCGTTTGAAGTCTCAAAGACTCCGTATGCTCAACTTACTATTTATAGTAAATCAGGAATGGATAGAGAGGGACCCTTACTATTTTTAGTAAGGTGTGTGGTCGTATGCAGCTCCATCAGCTTAGCTCCCAGTTCAGACAACGCTCAGAGATAATGAGTATTCATGGAAATATTAATGTTTATTTGGCTTAAATAAACATTAATTATTTAAAAAGATTATAATATTAAGTTATAACTTAAACTTAATATTGAGGGTCAAGGCGTCATAAGAAGGGTCCATTTATTTAATTAATTTATGGGCGCTCAACCCAAGGCGGAGACTATGGAGAATTAAATGAAATATAATAATTTCATTTTTAATGTTCAAATGGAGTTTTTTGGAGAAAATCAACCCCCAAAAGAAGAATATAAGTATTTTGCATTGAAGTTTTTGATTCATTGGATTAAGCATTGGTTTTGGTGAAAATTGTCTAAGAGGAAGAAGCCAAGGGTTTCATTCTTCGAGCCATTGGAGAACGTTCACTCTTCAGTGTTGCAGCCATTTGAGGTGGTGAAATATCCATTGAATTTGGCATTCGGGAGAGCTTCATCCAGAAGTTATATTGTGCTTAAAGGTGAAGAATTTATCTAGGGTTTGGAGATTATTGAAGGACTATCAAGTACAGACCTGAAGATTCGTCATTGTTAGCCATTAAAAAGCAGATTGCAAGCTTTTATCGATTGCTACAGTACCTGCGTGAACAGTACCCGCTACAGTGATGAGGCATTTGAGAGAAACTAATACAAGGGGTTGGTAGGGCATTCATTGCAAAACAGAGGTTTATAGTTAACCATTGAAGGATATTTTATGTTGCAGATCTGTAGATTTATTTTGGCAGCCATTATCACTCAGAAATCAAACTTTCTTTGCTGCTACAGTCAACAGGGAGCACCCAGCCAAGGGCGTAGTCCTCAATCCTCATTCATGCCAAATATTTTGGGGTAGGAAGCATATAGTGTTGTCTCCTTGCAATGTCTTCATAGCAGCAGCAGATCTAATACATACAGGAGGAGATTTGATAGAGAAAAAGCTCCCAGCAGCAGTACGTGGGAGTGCTGGCAGCAGATCACTCTTCATCTGATACATGTTTTTCTTCCATGCTGGGCACCTTGGACAGCATAGGCCTTTTGCATAGCATTTTGAGAGTGGTCTTCATTATTAGAGCAGCAACAACTTCTATCAGGTTCTTTAATTGCTAGTTATTCCCAGAGTTTATTAGATATGATATTGTAATAAGGGAACTTGAAAAAAATCAATAAAGCTGTATATGTTGCTGCTGTCAAATAATTTCCAACTTCTCGCAATTAGTTTTAAGTTGCAATCAATTAGTTACCTTCAGAAATTATTTTATGCATTGTTCTCGCATTTCATATATTGGAAAAGTACTATAAAAGGTTAAAAAATTTGCAAAATAAGACAAAAACAATAAGTCACCGCAGTCAGGGCAAGAAGAGTTCTTACAATTTGTCACTGAAGGTTTACCCACAAGGAAAATCAACGAATTTAAAAAATAATTACTATAGAATCTTAAATGCATCTATCTAAAAAACTCCAAGAGATATCACTCTAAAACCATTTTATTTACTTACTGGTCATTTTATTTTATTTACTAGTTACTGGTTACATGAACACATAAATTTTAGATTTCATTTAAGAATTATAACCCACCTCTTTCTTTGCACTTTAAATGAAATCTTACTATTTGGTTTTATTCTTACTATCCTCTCCTTACCCCAACCTTTGATTTTTAAAAATCACTTCAATATGTCTCATGGGCTTCTTTAATATAAGAGTCAAACTTTAATATTAAACAAACTTTAATTGCGCTCTGAAAAGTATAATCAATATTATGTACTTATATGTAATATTTAGTTATATTTATGATGTACATAAAACCTACTTACTAATGCTAGGTAATAAAATATATTTAAATATCTAAATTCTAAAGTTTTACTTACTATTTTATTTTTCCAAATTTTGAAAAAACTAAATTCGAAATAAATTATTTACTCAATATAATCATATAATTGTTTTTAGAGTGATATCTACTATTTTATTTACTAAAATGCATAGCTACTTACTATTTTATTTCCTTAAGTATATAGGTATTTCATTAAAATTATATTATTCAGTAGTCATTAAAATTTTCAACGTCAGCCATATCAATTTACTTGTTTTGTATTTTTATTATTTTGTATGTCAACTCTTTAATTGTTTTTATTTTTATTATTTTGTATGTCAACTCTTTAATTGTTTTTTTAAACACACTCACGCTATTATACCACCCTTTGTTGTCACTGTAGTTATGCCTCTCAGTGTAATAATAAGAATTTGATTTCCACAGGCATTACCATTTTTTTCTAAAAAAAATGGTTCCTTATAAAATTTCCTACCTGCAAATTTCACCTATCTCTGCAACTGGCTGAATGACACCAATCTCATTGTTGACAGTCATGACAGAGATAAGCCCTGTGTCAGGTCTTATGGCAGCCTTGAGTTCATCTAGGTTGACAAGTCCATCCTTCATGACAGGCAAATAAGTAACATCAAAACCCTCTTGCTGCAAATGACGGCAAGAATCAAGAACACATTTGTGTTCTGTTTGTGTTGTTATGACATGCTTTTTCTTGTCTCTATAAAAGTGCATGACACCCTTGACAGATATGTTGTTGGATTCCGTTGCACCCGAGGTGAAGATGATCTCTTTAGGGCTTGCACCAATGAGGCCTGCAACCTGTTCATTAAAAAATTTAAATAATGGAAATATCTTTACACATATAGAATAGATGGCAAATCTTTTCATTTCTAAAAAATAAAGTATATTCATGCTATAGGCTAAAATATGACGAATATTATCTTATACTCCATAAAATTTGATAAATCTAATCAATTTACGTATTTATATATAAACTTTGCAGGAATCCCAACTAGAAAATTGAACTGGTAAATGAACCCTTCCAAAGGAACCTCAGGAACAAAGAATCTTTAAGATATGTAACTTAAATGGCATAGATAATGAAACATTCACAGTTCAGTATCATCCAAAAATTAAAATCAAACATCTCAGAAAACTGCATGCCAAGGTTTTGAAGTCAAGCCAATTACATTGATATTTTCAACCATACATAAAATCTTAAAAAAGACAACTAAACTAAGATTGGTTAACTTCTTCTAAAGCCAAACAGTCCTTGAGACAATCTTCTAAACAAGTGAATTGTCATGTCCCCAATTTCGATTAGGACCCAATTTCAATTTGAGGCGGGAAATTAGCGTTTTTAAACGCTAGACATAAATAAAATAATATTAAAATAATAGATAAATAATAAAATAAATTTAAATTATTTAAAAATAATATTTAAATTTAAATTAATTCTTGTGGCCGACTCATTTGGAAAGCTCCCTTGAATCGCTATATATTTGGATTGATTTCTTCATGAGAGGTATCTATCACGATTTTGGATTTGTTTTCCAGGCCGATTGGCTGAGAGACATACCCCCCTTACTGGTCGCTCACAGATAGGGATGAAAACCTCCATCTGTGAATTTGTTGTTTTGCAGAACGCAATCATTCATCGCACCCCTCATAGCGACAGCATCAGGGAAGCTCCAGTGGTTTTGACACATACCATCACAGCAGAAGTGGATTATTTTCCAGAGCACATAATTGCAAGATCTTAAGCAGGCCATATTATTCTGAGTGATCAGCAGCGCTACTCATCTCACAGGAATATCGTCCAGGAGGCAACAACGACAACTCTCAGGATCTTGACAATCAGGAATCGCATATTCCAGTACAGCGAACCAGGAAGGAGCATACAGCATTATCGACACCTCATCCTCCCATCACGAGGCATTCTCCAGGCAAAGTCGTATTCTGAATTACAGTGTGTTGCTTGAAGATTGTAAGTGATCACGGCTATTCCAAGCGTCAGGATCTTGACATCTGGGCATTACCAGCATCCTCATGGGTCTGGGCATATTGGCAGCTTATCTCTGCTCAGTGGATGTGTAACAGTCGAATTGAAGCGACCCTCTTCTCCTAATTGACCCTGGCTGTGAGCGGAGACCTCCCTACTCACTGTTACGGTAACAGAAAAATAATCTGAATTTGTATTTTGGTGCCGGCTAGCGCCTGGCCTGTCAAACATTCCTGAAACTGAATTTCAATGTTTCTATGAGCAGTATATCACTGGAGGTTATTGTCATTGTGTGATATTCCAATTCTGTTCTATGCCACTGTTGCACGAATACTGGCCTGAATGATCAATTTTCTGTGTTAGCTCAATTGGTGATTTAATTGTTTAAAATTAAATAGTTTCGTTAGTAATCTGACCTGGCCTCTTACATGAATACACTCTGCTGTCCTACAGACCACTTTGGCCTAAAATGGCATAAAAAATCAGTCTTAACAACCTCTTTGGAGATTTTTCTAGTTGGGGAGTTTTAATTTCAAAATTTCTCAGAAGAACCAATCAGTCTAAATTTTTAAAATTCAATGAAAAGGTTGCCAATCTAAATTTTAGAAATTTATATCAGCCAAAATTGGCAAAAGAATGCCCATTAAAAGTACCCCAAGGCCTTAAACCTTTTCATAGAAAATTTTGAGGTACACTAAAGTTTAACAAGTATGAACTAGAAGGTAAAACATCTTTGTCAAAAACAAGAAACATATGTACTATATGCCACTCTACTAGGAAAATGCAACCTCTTACTTTTGGAAGCTTTAAATTTCAGAAAATCTAATAAATTAAGTATATTTTATAAGAACTTGGCACTATTATTATGTTTTAGAAAATATGATAACTGTGAATGCAATTTCTTTTTTGTGTTGAGGGATATCAGAGCCACATTACTCTTGAGAAGTTTATGAAATGAGCCCATTTCAGGCATCCCATGGTTAGACCTGGGAATTGAACTTGGGCCTTGCTTATAAAAGCAAGCGCAAAAGGGGAAGTATTGAAAATTTGATGGTCACAAAGTTTAAGATTACATAATCATTTTCCAAAAGATGCATTTGTTCTTACAAAATCATGATAACATAGTATTCTCCAAAAAAATATTGTTTACTTAAATAGAATCTCAACCATTTTTATGGAAGAAACTGAAAGCATTTAGGAACTGGCCAACTTTACAAGCACTTGTTGCTCAAGGAAAACTGGCACTCAAATTCCTCGCATCAGTTGGCTTAACTGCCTAAAATACAGGCACATAAACAAGCTGGTGTTGTGTGAGGGTCCTAAGGTCTCTCAGGCATGCAAAGTTCATCACACAAATGACCTAAAGATATTTGAGTATCCAAAAATCATTTACACACTTGAATCCAAACAAATAAATGAAATAAATGACCCAAAATTAGTCTACAGTCTAAAAGTCATTAACACTCTCAACCACAGTTGATCACAGACCTACAGATGTTTTGTGAGGAGATTGCCCACTTACTGGGTTCAGTGGAGCTCTGACCTATACTGTCCTAGTTGTGGATTATGATTCTAGAAAGCTCGCAAACTATGAGAATAATTACGGAGCAGATTGCATGGAATTAGCACCATAGTGCATGCTCTTTAAACGTGGAGGCATTTACTTCTTGGGAGACCCCTCAAGATAAAAATTTGATCATTATGGTTTACAATATATTTTCACTCAACCAATCTCAATGCCCATCAGCAAATGTGTTTGGTGTTTTTTAGGGATTATGATACTGAAATTTCTTATGTAAGGGGAGAGGATAACAAGGTAGCAGACACTCCTGGCGACTGAAGATAAATATCTGACAAAATAGTTATTATGACAATCAAAACAGCATACCTCCATTTTCCAGTGTGGGGCAAGGTGTTCCTTCTGGTCAGACCTCACACTCCTTCAAGTTTGTGAAAATGGCTAAGCTTTCCCCTAAATTTGTGTTGCCCTTTAACATCATAGAGTAGGTCAACCCTTAATATAATTCCTTGCTTTGACTCCTGTTCTATCTTGAATTCACTATGTGTTGCATGTAGCTTTACAAGTAACTTTACTGAGGAAATATGTAGTGGATCTTTCACATGAGATTGAATAGCATGGCTGCAGGTAGAGGGGAAAGGAGCATGATTCTGAAGCCCATGTGAATCTTGGCCCATTGCCATGAGTTGTGTTGCGATACAGCAATGACCTTGTGAAACTTAGATAAAACCATCAACCTTATGAAACTTAATGCTGAGCAAACCACAGAGCATGATGTATTGGGTGAAGGTAAAAGTAGAAATTTGGAGGAGGGTTGTTGAATAAATTGAGAACCTAACTGTTAAGGATTGATTAAGAGTATGGCACATTTAAGACTTCCTATCAGAGACAAAAGGTAAGCTTTAAACATTCTGCCTGCCAAGAAAGAAATTTGGAGCTAAAAAGGATTGAAAACAGCTTCTGACTTCCTAGCCCAGCTTCTTTTGGCTGACAATAATCTTCCCACAATTCAAAACACCTCCTCTCCTATACTGCTCTGTGTTTCAGGACAGGGACAGTAAGGGACAGCTGAACACATTTTGGGGACAACAATCCAAGAAGCCATTTGGGGAGGACGATATATATATGGTAAAATATCTCAGTTCAAAAAGACATTGAATGTTCATAGTGAAAGTTAAGAAGACAACAGAATGTATAATTAGTAACTATAGTGGCCCCTTATTTTAGCAGATGAAATAGAAGCATTGAACATATGATGTACCCACTCTGTTTACCCTGTAGCATAGTTGGAAAAAAAAAACAATCACTTGCAAAACTCACAACTCATAATTTCTGTCAAAAACTCGCCCGTGGTTTCACAATGCAATTTTGCATCAAAAAATATCATTTTGCATTGTTTTCAAGTCAATTTTTTCAGTAGCAAGGGAGTTTCAGTTTGCAGTTGCACCATAGCATAAAACAAGTTCAAAATTCAAACATTACTTCTGTCTGCAGCTCAAGGAAGGTGGCAGTCTTTGGCCTGGTGATTATTTTGGATAAAGTGACAAAGATAATTTCAATTTGTTGTTGTGCAAGGCATGGAGATATTTCTAAATGTTTATAACACATTTCCAATTTAAATTTATTTGCTTTTGTCCCTTCATTTTTAATTGTTTTCTGCTAGGCTCCTTTTATTTTTGTTTTATTTTTTCATTTACTGCTAAGGTATTTTTTAAACTATAAAGCTTTTCTTTTATTTTACTTCTAGTGTAACATCCCCTTTTTGAACTGGCAGTGTAGGGGTAGCATTGAGTGGATGAACTAGCAGCATAAGAATAGTTAGTGTCAGTTAAATAAAGAAATAAAGTGGATGAGCTAGGATCAGTTAAATAAGGACGGATTTGTCAGTTAACTGCCATCAATTGAGAAAGGAACTTGTTAGACAGACTGCCACCAATTAAAGAATGGATTCTTGTTCCCTTTTTAATCTTCATCTCAAGAATTTGAGTGCTGCCACAAATCTTTCAAAAACTTCCAGGTCAACAATGGAAGGTAAACACTTTGATCACCTGTTGGATTACCATTCAAAAAATAAGGAAGATAGTAGTAAAGATTTCAATGCAAGCATTCCAGGTGGGAAGATAGTAGTCCAACACCCATCATTACAATGCAAGCATTCCAGGTGGGAACACACTACAAAAGGATACAATAGAATCCCAACATGGTCTCCAAAAAAGAGGCAAGTGCTAGTTGACAGAGATTCAAAGCTCAAAATAGCCAAGCACAATAGCCCAAGCAAGTCATAAAAAGGTCAAGCTCCTCATCTACATGGATCAGCAGCTTCAACAGCAATGAGCTCTTCAACAACTAGGTATGATTCAACAATATGCATGGAGACTGCACAGAGGTTTTCCAAAGCAATCTGTTTTACTTTTTGTCTTACAAGCTTGGTTGTTTGAGCATTTACTTCATCTGTATCCTGCAATTCCCAATAAGACTATGCTAGCAAGGCAGGCAGAACTAATTGAAGTCAGATTTCTAATTGGTCCATAAATGCATTGTGAAAATGAAAAATCATTCAGATGGATATTGTAGGGATAAAGAAATGCCTTCAAATGCAGAAAACCATGCAGGTGATGGAATTTTTCGTATTGTTGAACCAGCAGATCCAGCTAGTGAAGATGTTCAACAATATACACAGCAAAAACAAAGACAAAATCACAATAATCAAGCTGCAAAGCAAGATGAAACAGAACTAAATGCTGCTCCTGTAATCCAGAACCAAAATAATACAGTTTCAGTCAAAGACAGGCTTGTGCAATAGCACTAAGGCAGGCTGCACATTTTGCTTTCTTCGAGTCTGAAGATAAACAATTCTGAGATTCTCAGCAAAGGCCACAAGCCCAATATCGAAGGCCAAAGTGACAAAGACAGAAGAAATTGGCCCTGTCCATTTTCTACTGTCAAATGCTTGGAAGAACTAAAAGCAGCAGCATTAGTAGCTCAGAAGGAAAAGCTTGCTGAAAGTGGGAAATCTGCTTCTTTAACTGAATGGACACCTGCACAAGATAAAGACTTTAAAACCTAGACTCTACCTCCTCCACTTGATGAGTTGTGCTTAAGCGTCTTGTGCAAACATGTTGAATTCATTGACTCACTAGAAGGAATCTCCAATGCAACAAAGAACAAAATCTGTCAGATTCTCTGTACACCATGAAAGGTGAATCCTCAAGTTCTATGATTGTTGAGCACGGGATCTCAAACAGAAATAAATGTATCAAAGGTAGATCTTACCAAGCTGATGGCACAATGTTCAACCACTAATTTAGAGGTGCTTCAGTTAGGCATGTGTGGACACAGTTTAACAAATCTGATCATTTAATACAAGTTACTTTTGCTTGCCCTTCTGTGGGATAGCCTTGCTGAACTTGCATTTCATTAAACATAGTTAGGGAATTGTGTTTGGAAGAGTGCAATCACCAAGAAACATTCAATATTTGACCTGCACTAAAGAAGATGCAGAAGTTGGTATAATCAATTGAAGAGATAATGAGTGTTACTGAAATGCTCATTTATTTAGGCTGTCATCTGAGAGATCTTTCACTAGCAGGTTGTGGGAAGTTGACCGATGACAGCTTAGACACAATAGGTGTTGTGTGTCACGGGCTGAATATCCTCATCCTGGATAATCTGTATCTTTTGATTGACACGTCAGTTGCACACCTCACAAATGGTTGTAGATGACTTAAAAGTCTGTCACCGAAAAGATGTCCATCCCATGATGAAGCTGTTCCTGCAATCATTACTGGTTCAGGGAATAATGTATCCAATCTTTCACTCAACAGTGAAAAGGAGGTTAATTTCATTGCAGAGGCATTGCAAAAGAGATTCAAACAAGCTGTGGAGGTTGGGTACCTCTCTCAGGTAAGGGTTATTCACAGAAGTAGCATTTCAGCAGTTGTCAAGCAACGCATGGCAAATACACCTGGAGTTAGTGCTACTCTTTTTAATGCATTGCCAAAGGTCAACATCAATTGCCCAGCGTTGCTCTGAGTACAATTTCATGGTGGTTATGAAGAGAGAAGACTCAATTAAGTCCTGGATGGTTGTCTAATCACGATCCTATCTTTCAAAGGCAGCATTGGCTGTAGGGAAATTGGGCCAAGGTTAACTGGAGGAACTTTTCTAGATCAGCTTAGAGATCAAGCTTATTGAGGATGGAAACCCTAAAGCAGTAGACCAGCATTCAAACTGACATCTGGAATGCCAGTAATGTCCAGTTCTACAGGTTGGCATGTTTCGTAAACTGTATTAGTTTGATGAATCAATTTGCTTGTGCACTGTTTTGAAGGAATATGAAAATTACAAAAATATTTATTCTAATAGTTTTAGGTATTTCTGGGTTGTTTTCTATGTTCATAGAGATTAGGTTATTATAGTGGTACCAATGCTAGCATCTTACCACCCTATGAATCATGAAGCTCTGTCACACCAAGTTTCTAGGATGGGGAGGGCAAGGGCCAGGGTGAAATGTGTTTTGGAGACAGATTCAATGGAGGCCATTTTAGGGGATGTCCATTCAAAAATAGGGGAATTTTTAAAATATAGGGAAATTTCATAGTCATATGATAATATTGATAAAGCATTCATCATATACATTATAGATCCTTAATACATAGCATCAGAGTTAAATCGAGAGTTCACATGAAACTCGAACAAATTAACAAAAGTTAATTGCTTACATACTTCATTGTCAATGTGCATATGATATATCATATAAAATTAAATACTCAAAGGCCGCAAGTTTCAACTACAAAATAACAAAAACATAGAAAATATGCTGCTGACTCTAAGCTTGAAAAGAACTTATGCATTCAATGAGCCTATCTCCCTTGTCTCAAGATTATAGTGGTTGACACAAGCAACAACAAGCTCCTGAGATTTAACTGTTTAAATGGTTCTTTCATGAGATCAATAGGACCAATGTTTGTATTAGAAGTATTGCTTGCAAGGCTGAGGACCCTCGATCCAAAGCCAAATTGATAATTTAATGGCTGGTCTCAATACTGTTGCTAATATTGTGGCGGAGGAAACCGTCAATCTAAAACAGAATATGGAGGGAAGAATGTTATCCCTTGAGGAAAAAATTGATAAAATTTGGAATGTGGTTATGAAGAGTGGAGAAGCCCCTAAAGTCTTGACTATGTCAGACTCTGCGATGGCTTTCTCCCCTAAAAAGAGAAAGGAAATTTTGTCTGCTGATGTTATGGCTGTTGAGGGTAAACTGATGGTGGAGGATTATGCTGCTATTAAAGGTGCTGCTAAATGTTTTGTTTTGAGTTGTGAGGTACAAACTAGTGGGCCTGGGGTTAGGACTAGAAATAGATTGAAAAATCAGGCTGGGGCCTCGAGTATTGAGGTTTCTGATACTGGGTTTAAGGACAAAAGCTTGCTGCTAGTGAGATGGAAACTGTTGAAATTCTGAACAATATGTAGTGGTGTTTGCCAATTTCTGACTGTTTTTAGGCTGGTGGTTTGCTGACTTTGGGCTGATGGTTGTTTAATGTTGTTCCCTTTTTGTTTCAGCTGATCCTTTTTGTAAAGGGTTCCGGGCCCCTTCAAAACCCGTCTTTTACCTCTGAGTTTGTATTGAGATCGGAAAAGAGGCTGCCTCAATAAGATCACTATCCAAGGTCTTCTCACTAGCTTAATCCTTTTCCAAATATGCCCTTCAAACTCTATTTCTCAGACATTGACACATCCCAAATGAATATCCTTCATCTAAAAATATTTGGACATTAGTTTGGAAGGAGCTTCCCACCATTTGGCAATGGTACTACATTTTGATTTGAAAGATGCCTTTCTTCACTTATTTTACACTGAAAATTTTTTGCCCCTAAAATCTGATAGAAAACTTGTTTTATTAGGACCAAATTAGCACTCTTTAATAACTGAGAAGTTAAAACTGATGTTTTCACTAAAATCTTAACTGTTCAGTAACTGAAAACTACTGCCTTATGCTAAAAAATATCAGTTGATTGAAATCTGTGTTGAGAGCACTAAAACCGAGCTCAAAATGTGTATGAGAAATGGAAGGTCCACTGTCCTATGACTGAAATCTCTACCATTATATGTTGCAAACCTGAAATTTTATGACTGCAAAAACAGCTAAAAACTGTTGTTTTCAGTGATAAAAAACACTTGAATGGCATTGTCTTTGTGTAGTGCAATTTTTTGTTGTATGCAAAGAAGGTAGATTGGCAAGAGACATATCATGAGCTTGTCCTTGATGACACCAATCCATATTCAAATTGGGTTGAAAAGGATGTGAACACATTGTTTATTGCTGATGATATTATTGATCTAAAAAGGAAGGCAGTAAAATGGGAAATGGGCATGGCATCATTTGAGGAGGCAGAAGGCAAGGCTAGAAAGCCACAAGGATGGGTTCATTGCATTCACATCATGATTATACTTGTAGCTCCTATAAAGGTTCTTGTTGAGACGAATGTGGCTATACCATCTAGTTCAATAGTAGCAACAAACCTTTTTGAACTTAAGTCATGCAAGAAATTTATAATTTGTAAGTTTTAATATTAATATGAAACTTGAAGCTGATATGTATTGAACTTACTTATTGGTCTATGATATTATTGAACTCTAATTTGACCCATACATGAAGGATATTAGTAATATGTTACCTAAATTCAATGATATGAATTCTTTTAAAGAATGTTTTTACAACTTTATGTGATTTTTTAGGTTCAAAAACTTTGTTTAGTTTTTGCCAAGTCCAACTTTTTTTTAAAAATTGGTTAGTCGTGCTATTTTTGAAAGCAAGTTTTTCAACCATGCTCTAATGACAATGGATAACTTGGCAAAAATGCCACTACTAAAGTTTCATCTTTACATGGGAAATCTATTTAAAATTTATAGGCATAACAGACAAACGCATTGAAAAAATTGCACCCAAAGATATAAAAATCAACCTGTAAAGAAAAAAGAGAGATATTTGGTGACATTTTTTCTTGTAATTCTCCTATCGTTACCATGATGGCACCGTATAGTTCAACGAATTTTTGGCTTCAGGTTCAAAATTTGGCGAATTTACAGAAGGCATATGAAATACGTGAAAATTCGCCTTCATATTCGTAAGAATGAACAGGCAAAGGTTTTTTGTATTAAATACATGTTTAGAAAAAAATCTATTAGTGGGTGAGTAGCCAACAGTGGCCGCTGAGGGTATAAGGGTTGTCGTTGAGTTCTTTGAGGGCCGTCGGTAGGGTTTGTAGCTGCAGCAGGAAAGGCTGCCACAGCATATAAATGTCAGGTTTTTCTTCAAATAAATGCCACTGCATTTTTTCCTAAAAAACGTTGCTGGTACAAGATTTTGCCTGTCGGGAGAGAACCCGTCAAAAAACTCTAAGGATGATATTACATTATTTTATTTTCTTGTTTTACTTTTATGTTTTAATATTAACATTCAATAAATTAAATCTTAATATTTTAGATTATTTAGATTTTTAATTATTAATATATAAAAATTTAAAAAAATAGATTTAAAATATTTAAATTAAGTTAAACAAATATAATATTACTTATTTTGATTATATTATTTATATTATTTAAAAATCAAATTTAATCAAATTTATATAAAGCAAATTTGTCGCTTTAAGTTTTGTTTGAATTTTAATATTTTGTTTTTAAGTTTTAGATTAAATATTTAGATTTTAGTTATTAAGTTCTGTTTTCATTTATTAATTTTTTAAATAAACCTAATATTTTTTATATTTTATGTTTTAAATCATGTATATTTGTTATTTACTTTCTTTATTTATGTTTTATTAAAAAATTTAAATCGTGTACATTTTTATTAATTTTGTATTAAAAATTAACATTTAATATATTTAAATTTAATATTATTTAAGTTATATTATTAATTTATATTGTGTTTTGATATATTTTTTTTTATATATAAAAAGGGGTAAAAACTTTATTGAAAATTAAAGGAGCACATTACAGCAAAAGTCCAGGGCCCAAGTCCCAGGAACCAAAGGAACCAGTACAATCAAACAACATCAACTATCAACATGAATCCTCCTATCCTCCTCAAGGAACTGATCCAACTCCTGCCGCAGCTCAGGGGAAACCTGCAACCAGTCTTCAATCTTCCAGCCACCATCATGCTCAGAAGCCCACTTGGCTAAGCAGTCAGCAACCCTATTCCACTCCCTCGGGGTATGAACAAAAGAAACCTCCACCATTCTAGAGCTAACTTGAAGAATCCGATGAACCACCGAGGCCAACTGCCAATTAATACCAGACACTTTCCTCTCATTCAAAAGACAAATCAAGACCTGTGAATCAGCTTCACAAATAACCTTTTGCCAACCCAGAGCAAAGGCCTGCTCCACAACATAAAGAATCGCCAAACCCTCCATGAGATTAACAGTCTGCACCCCCGCATGGATAGAGAAAAGAAATATCACCGAACCCGCTGAGTCCTTGCCAACTCCACCAATCCCAGCAGGACCAGGATTACCTCTAGAAGATCCATCCGTATTGATCTTTAGAACACCATCGGGAGGAGGCAACCACCTACCCGCCCGTTGGACTCTCTTTTTCCCCAGCCGACAGCTCCTTGGCCTATAGGGAGAAGAATGTATCTCTTGCAGGCCCAATCTGTCAACCAACTCAGCATCCTCTTTCCCCAAGGGAAAAACCACATCACTTTTAGCCACCACCGACTCTTGAATCATACCTAACATACGCATCCACACTTGCTGACCCACCATTTTCATACCACGGAATAACCTGCGATTCCTCTCTAGCCAGATTTGCCAAAGAAGAAAGGTAGGACCAACATACCAAACATCCTGCAAGAAGGCAGCCACAGAGGGGGGTCGACCCATACTATCCCAGAATTCCACCAAAGAGGAAGCATGAACACAAGGTTGCTTCCAGACCTCCCACCACATATGCCAAAGTTGCATAACAAAGGGACATCGGAAGAACAAGTGAGCAGCATCCTCCTCCCCGTTCCCACACAAGACACAAAAAGAAGGCCCCTGGAATCCACGTTTACGAATGTTGTCCCATGTCAAACACCTATTCCAAGCCAGAGTCCAAACAAAGCAATTGCACTTTGGCCAAGAGAGCTTATTCCATACCCTTTTCCACCAATGCACCTCCACCCTAACCATTTTCTGAGCCAATAGCACCTGATAGCCAGAAGCAACAGAGTAAATCCCCTTATGATTAGGGGTCCAGGCAAGAATATCCTCTTCAAGAAGAGAACAACAACGTCTGCTACAAAGAATTGTGTAAAGCTCCGCTCTTTCTTCCTCCATTCCCACAACCGGCCACTCTGCGGGATCCTTCCACCTGGCGACTTCCAACTGTCCAGAAAAAGAGAAAGACTTGAAGTCACTCACCCTAGACCAACCTTCAGCAAGAAATCTTTGGCATAACGGCAACAAGTTAGGGAACTGAGAGATAAGAGGAGGGAAGCCATCCCAAGAATCCGACCAAAAAAGAGCTTCGGAGCCCCGTCTGCAAATCCAAAATAAACCCTCCTTGATGAGATTCGCACCCTTTTGAAGGGTATTCCAAATCCCAGACCCTTTCCCCACAAGAGGGTACCTAGGGAGGTCATGTCGTGGAATTCTCGGGAAGTACTTATGAGACACAATCCTGGCCCATAGTTGATCCTACTCCACACACCATCTCTAGAATAGCTTAGCAGCCACAGCCACACTGTACAAAGAAGCCTGACGAAGACCAAGACCCCCAAACCTCTTTGGGCTACACACAGCTTCCCACCTAACCAAGCTCCATTTGGAAGCCGACAAACATCCAGCCCATAAAAATTGCCTTTCTAGAGCATCCAACTCTTTAAGGAACCCCGTTGGAGCCACCTGAAGCATGCTTCGATAGGTAGGAAGAGCCTGCACCACAGAATTAAGAAGCTGAACCCGCCCAGCAAAAGACAACCACCTATGGGTCCAATGATTAACTTTTACCCAAAACTTATCAATAATATTCTGCCAAGAACCCTTGGGAAGACGCCCAACAGAAACTGGTATGCCCAGATAATTAAAGGGAAGAGCCCCAATTTGAAACCTTAAAAGGTTAGCAATTCTTCTTTGGATGGGTCTCGGCGTATTGAAGAAAAAAATGAAGGATTTATCCTCATTAATCAATTGCCCCGAGGCCACAAGGTACACGTCCAGCAACTGCCTCAAATTGGTAGCTTCCCTAACTGTAGCCATCCCCATCAGAGCAGTATCATCAACAAACTGTAAATGGGACTGCGGAGGTAAATCCCCACCCCATTGCCACCCTTGAATGACGCCTAATCCAACATTTCTTTTCAACAAACGACCAAGACCTTCGACAAAGAGAAGGAAAAGGTACGGAGAGAGAGGATCCCCTTGTCGAAGACCCCTAGAAGCCCCAAAAAGTTCAGAATGATCTCCATTTATCAGCACCGAGAAAGACACTGACGTCACACAGCTCATGACCCACTGTATCCACTCCTTGCAAAACCCAAAAGCAACAAGGATCTTTCGCAAAAAAGACCACCTAACCCTGTCATAAGCCTTAGCCATATCCAACTTAATGAACATTGCCTTCTCCTTGGAGTTGGCCATGGAGTGAACAGTTTCTGTTGCAATAACAATCCCGTCAAGAATTTGGCGACCTGCTACAAATCCACTCTGTTCCTCTGAAATCAGCACTTTAAGCCACTTCTTCAGCCTCTCAGCCAATAGCTTTGATATAATTTTATAAGTCACATTGCAAAGGGAGATAGGTCGAAACTGTGTTAATCTATCTGCCCTCTCACACTTGGGAATGAGAGCAAGGAAGGTGGAGTTCAGGGCTCTCAACATCTGCTTATTCTTTTGAGACTCTTGGACAACTGCCAGAAGATCCACCTTTATGATATCCCAGAATACCTGAAAAAACTCAACCGGGAAACCATCTGGGCCAGGAGCCTTTCCTTTTTTCATCTGAAACACAATCTCTTCTAGTTCCTCTAAAGAGATCTCTCTCATTAGATACTCATTCGCTTCCCTGGAAACCACCTGGGGGATACAAGAAAGAACATGATCTTCTTCGATAGAGCCCCCTTGCGAATCTTCCCTGAATAGAGCAGCAAAATACTGTGAAGCCTCCGTAGAGATTTCCTGATATGAGGCCAGACGTTCACCCCTATCATTCACCAAAACGGGGGTGGAATTACCATGCCTCCTATCCTTCACAGAGTTAAAGAAAAAGGCAGTATTTTTGTCTCCCTCCTGCAGCCATTCAATCCGAGACTTTTGCTTCCAATAGATCTCTTCCCGTAGTTCCCATTCCTCAACCACTTTCAAAGCCCTGGCCTCCTCCCTTAGAAGCTCCTCAAAAACCCCTTTTTCGCGGATCGACCGTGTAATATTATTCAGCTCATCTTGAGCAGCACCCTTCTCATGAAAGATGTTACCAAAACAACGCCGATTCCACCTTTTGAGCTGATATTTGACAAACTGGAGGAGCTTGGCAAAAATGTACATTGTTGTGCCGAAAGCAGGTCTTCCAATTCTCCACCAGACAACCATATGGTCAAAAAGAGTAGCATCCCTTAACCACATAAGCTGGAACTTGAAGGACGAGGAATGAGGCCTCCGAGCGGAAGTAATACTGAGCTTGATAGGCCAATGGTCAGAGCCCCTCCAATCCAGAATTTCAGAGGACGTAGACCACAAGTCTCCAATCCAGAAGCAAGATACCAAGAATCGATCAAGTCTCTCAGCAACACAGTCCTCTCCAGGCCTCCTATTATTCCAAGTAAAATGCCCATTATTGGGCTGAACATCAAACAAATTTAAATCGGATATGCTATCCCTGAGAAGAAACGCCGAAGGCTCCAACCTAGCAATCCCACCCCTTTTCTCTGATAGTTCTATGATAGCATTGAAGTCTCCAGCCAGGATCCAAGGATGAAAAGGAACTAGACTACGGACCAAACGAAGATGGGACCAAAGAAGTTGTTTTCCTTGAAACTCCACCGGAGCATACACATTAGACAGGGGGATACATTCACCAGTATCAAAACAGGAGGCAACCAAGGAAATAGAAGATCTGGAAGTCACCCACCAAAGAGGGCAAACCTTCCGAGGATTCCATAAGCAAGCCACCCCCCCAGAAGCACCAAGCGCCCCAATACACTGACACTCACCAAATTTCCATATCTTAGGAACCAAACTCAACATATTCTCAACAGATAATTTAGTCTCCTGTAGAAAACAGATATCTGGAGAATGCCTTCTAACCAACTCACGAACAGCTTTTTGTCGAGGGCCGCTGTTCAAGCCCCTTACATTCCATGATAAGGCAATCATTTCTGGGGGCAAGAGAAGAGTGAATCCAAAGTTTTGACTGCCCCTGACTCAACCAGAGTTTCCCCAGTTGATTTAATCTTTTCTATATCCTTTTTCCTACCCAGTTTAGGAATTTTCTCACCAACCCCCTTCTTTGGTTCTTTTTGTTGAATACCCAAGCGAGAAGAGGACACAAAACTCTTTCCAACTTCCACATCGTCTTTATGGGGCAAGGGAGATCCTCCCCCACCTTTCTTCATAGATCCAATACTAGAATCCTGTGCAGTCTGGTCAATCAAATGTTGATCTGAATCTATCTGCCCACCCCCAGCATCCTGCACAACTCGCACAACCTCCAAAGGTTGCCCTTCTTGTCCTGTACCCAAAACTCCCTGGTCCAAATTCATCAATCCCGGATTCACCTCCTGCTGGCTGAGATCATCTAGCACCTCGAATCTATTAAAGGTTTCATCATCCTGTCTCTCCCTCAAGGTCCGCTTTTGCCCCCGATTCCTATTGCGTGCCTTGACAGGAACAAAACCATCATCATCAATAGCTTCACCCTGAACAGGCTCTTTCCCCTTCTCAACCCTGGGTGGATTTCGAGAAGGCTGAGAAGGCTGGGATGTCACAGTCTTACCCCTAGGGCATCTACGCTGCAAATGTCCATATTCATGACAAAGTCGGCACCGAAAGGGTAGGGTTTCATAGTCCAACTGTTGCACCCATGTATAAGGTCCTGCACTTACTTCCACGGAGTCCGGCAAAGGTTTACTTAAATCAATTTCCACACAGATACGGGCAAAAGTCATTACCTTTTTAAATTGCGTCTATTGTGAAGACCCAATAGGTTTACCGAGCATCAAAGCCACCAGATGCAACACATCATCTCGCCAACACTCAACCGGAAACCAAGGTAATCTAACCCAAACCGGAACCCGACTCGGAAGCTCCTCAGTGGGATTAAACCCAGCATGCCACGGCTTAATAAATAAACCCACCTGGTTGTAGAAATATGGCCCCCCTTCAAAAACCCTATTTCGATCCGCCATGCAATCAAAAGAGACCATAAAATAATTGTTCGCTAGGAGTCTAATTTCCATCTCCCCCACTGGCAGCCAGGTCCTCTGAGCCCAAAATTCCAAAAATTGCAACGAGACACGCAATCCCATGAACTTGCAGTAAAAGGAGTGCTTCGAATAATAGTCGATATCATCCGCCAATAGCTCCATCGGAATCACCAGCTTCGGTCTCTCTTTGCATCTTTCCAAACACCCATTAATTTTTGTAATTCGAGGCCCCCCAGACGGCGCCGCATCATTCATCTCCTGATCCGAAGAGAATAAGTTATTATCAATCATTCTCGCATTTGGCACTGGAGGCATCGATCCAATCGCAGAATGGAAGTCCAACCTAGGGCTGGCCCCAGATGACATCCCACACGACATTGCTTCACAGATTCACAATTCGGGCATGCAGCCCCAGGGCGAACAAACAAAAATCTTTAGCACAAAAGTACGCTGGGTCTCCCCAAACGTATCCCACAATGGCGACAGAAAAAACAACACGACTAGGGTTCCAACACCCCAAACCCAAACACAGGAGAAGAGAGGCTACGGAGAAGGGAAGCACGAAATACACCCTCACCCAATGCAGCCAGCAAGAAAACACGGGACAGAAATGAGCATCCACCGCCAGCCACAGAAAAGGACGCCCACAGTCCTCCGAAATTCGCCAAACCTCGGCCACACCAGCTCCACGCCAGCCGAACAAGGCAGAAAACGCAGAAAAAGGAAGCCCACAGCAGAAGAAAACACGCACACAGAGTCACAGGAACACCCCTTCCCAGAACGCGTCGAAAACCCCCCCACACGCAGCAGCAAGCAGACCAAAAAGCGAGCTAGGGCACGATTGCCCTAGCTCGACATGCAGAGCTCGAGTTCGCCATCCCATACACATTTTGTGTTTTGATATATTTTTAATATTATTGTGTATGTAATAAATTATTTTTACTTATATATATTAAGTATTATATATGTAGGAAAATATATTACATCATATGTATTTTTAGTATATATAATATTTACTAGTTTTTATATACTATTAATATTATTTAATTTCTTTTAGACAATTGTGTATATATTACTTATATTTATAAAAATAAAAAAAATTACATAAGGGGAATTTAATCCGAATTTTTTACTTTTCAAATTTTTTCCTTGCTGAACTTCATCCAAATTTCAATGTTGCCGAATTCAAATTTGAATTTGAACCTTGTGACTTAGATGGCACCTACGAGCGTCAATAACCTAGTTTGCCATTTGGAGAACTTTTCTAACAAATAACCTAGTTAGCCATTAGGAGAAAAACTTTTCTAACATTAGTTTTCCTGCAAATCACACAAGCTATATTGGACTGTACTTATGTGATGTTTTAATTAAGAAGTAGAAAAAGAAGTGAAAAAAGCATACTTGAATAATCTTAACAGATCTTATCAGGGAATTCAATAATTTTGCACTGCCAACAGAAAGAAAGTTTTAATCCATCAAACAAATTATTTAAATTGTAAGTTCTTATCCCTGGTACTGATTAAAATCAGTTTTAATCAGATGTTTTTTTCCCTCATCCACTATCACCACCTCTTCATCAAAGCTTTCTTTGGATTCCAGATGGGGAGGTGTAAGATTCATCAGACAACAACATTCAGCTGCCAGTCCACTTTCATCTGGTTAACGTAGAAACTTTTAGCTGTTGAGCTTCTGTATATAAAAACCTCACTAAGAATTGTTGAAGTATGCCCCCAATTAGCTGTTTGTTCCATTACCTTATCTCCAGACATTCTAATATGGGTAAAGGGCATAGCTAGATTCCACAGTAAATCTTATAGCTCCCTGGAACATATTATTGATTTTCCAGTCCTAACACATCCTTTCTTATTGCATCAATTACGAAATTTGACTTGCCACTGCAACAATATATTTGCTTCGGCTTTAATGATTGTATCTTTCTCCAGATGAAGGGAATAGATAAGAACCAGCCCTATCTGCTCATCCCAAAAGACTTACCACCACTAATTGCTGGACTAGCATTTTCTCATGCCACCGCATCAAGTTTAATTTCAGAAAGCTTTATAACAGGGAGCTAATCTCAGTCCCTGCAACAGTAAATTTGGTTCAGCTTTAACATTTATATCTTACTCCAGATTAAAGGAATAGATAATAGTCTTCACAACATCCCAAAAGATTCCATCACTGCCTTCTGGACCAGGATTTCCTCTTGCCGCCACATCAAATTTTAATTTCAGAATGCCTTAAACCCCACCAGCCTCAGTCCCTGCAACGGTACATTTGCTTTGACTTTAATGTTGGTATCTTTCTTCATATTTAGGGAATGGATGGGAACCAGCTCACTCTGTTCAGCCCAAAAGACTCCAGCATGGCCTGCCAGACCAGGATTTCATCTTGCCACCACATCTAAGGTTAGAAAGCCAAGGAACTTCCTGCACCAAATTCTACCAGTCCCTTAATCTGGTTGGTCGGTCTAAATTTAGATATTATAATGTTATTCTGGCTAAAATTTAGCAAATCTAATAAAATTGTGTATTTTGTTAGAAAAATCACAACATCAGCACTATACATTAGAAAGAACAAATCACCATTTCTTTCAAAACATTGCTTCTTGTTGATCCAGCTTTTGAAAAATGAAAAAATAAACACTGAACCAGCACCAATTTTTAAGAATTCTTGTTGTTCTAGCTAAATTTTGGCAAATTGAATAAATTTGTGTATTGTTAAAAATAGGAGTGTGTTTAAGCTTTGAAATTTCATATATAAACACTCAGCTAGCACCAATTTTAAAATAATTCTTGTTATTCTAGCTAATTTTTGGCCAATCTAATAAATTTGTGTACGTTTTATCAAAAAATCATTACCATTCCTTTGAAAAAATCACTTTTGGTGAGTCTTAACTTTTGAAAAGCATAAAATAAACTTGTTGGTGAGTCTAACTTTTGAAAAGCATAAATTAAACTTGTTGGTGAGACTAACTTTTGAAAAGCATAAAATAAACCATCAGTTTGCATTAGATTTTAAAAAAAATTGTTATTCTAGCTATAAATACTGCACCATTTCTTTGAAAAAGATGCTTGTTGATGGGTCTAACTTTTAAAAAACATAAAACAAACACTCAGTCACCAATAATTTTTACGAATTCTTGTTATTCTAGCTAAATTTCAGCAAATCCAATAAATTTGTGTATTTCTTTGCAAAAATTGCTTGTTGACGGAACTACCTTTTGGAAAAACATAAAATAATCACTCAACCAGCCCTAATTTTTAAGAAATCTTGATATTGGCCAAATTTTGGCAAATCTATTAAATTTGTGTATTTCTTTGCAAAAATTGCTTGTTAACGAGTCTAACTTTTGAAAACAAATATAAAATAAACACTCAGCTGGCACTAATATTTAATAATTCTTGTTATTCAAGCTGAATTATGGCGATTGTCTAACTTTCAGAAAATCGTGAAATAAACACTTAACCCGCACCAATTTATTAAAATTACTATTATTCTAGCTAAATTATGATGAATCTGCTAAATTTATGTACATGTTTTATTAAAAAAGCAAGAATCGTTTATTTAGAAAAATTGTTTGTTGGTGAGACTAAGATTTCAAAAAACATAAAATATACACTTAGCCACCACTAATTTTTAAGAATTCTTGTTATTCTGGCAAAAACTTGATGTATCTAATAAATTTGTATACATTTACTAAAATGCTCGCATCATTTCTTTGAAAAAAATTGCTTATTGATGAGTCTAACTTTTTTTAAAACATTAAATAAACACCAGCACCGACTTTAAAATATTCTTGTTATTCTAGCTAAATTTTGGCGTATGTAAAAAGTTTGTGTGCATTTTATTATAATAATCTGCACTATTTCTTTAGAAAATTTACGTGTCGATGTATTTCACTGATGAAAACACGTGAAATAAACATTTGATTGGCACGAATTTATTAAAATTAGTATTAGTCTACATAAATTTTGGCGAATATAATAAGCTTGTGTACATTTTATTTAAAAACTCATACCGTTTCTGTGGAAAAATCGTTTGTTGGTAAGTCCATCTTTTGAAAAGACAAGAAATAAACGCTCAGCTCGCATCAATTATGCGCAGCATAAATTTGATCTGAAAAATATATATTCAATAGACAAAAACACACACATAGAGGAACCCTAACCTGTTCACGGGCCTTCTCGACGGCATCGTCTGATTCCCAACCGTAGAGATGAGTTCTGGAATGAGGGTTTCCATAGCGTTGCATGTAATACGGCAGCATGGCATCAAGAACACGAGGATCCACGGGTGACGTCGCCTGCATATCCAAGTACAGTGGACGCCCTGCAATTTTGACGCCTTTCATTTTAATTCCCCCTTCCACAGTCGTTTCTTCGATGGGCGTCACCACCGCCGCTGTTGCTGTGGATTGTTGCCGGATGGTAGAGGGCTTGGTGAGGGTTTTGACGAACTGCTGCAGCAGCCGGGGCTTCAACAATCTTGACGCCATTGTGCTTGACGGCTTCGGCCAAAATCAACGAAATGTCGTGCTACAGAGTGTGCCTTCAGGAAACGAGAGGCGGAGAGGAGTTGTAATAATGCGCATCGGTGGCGGGGTTTTATCAGGTTCCTGTCGGTTGGGGGAAATTGTGATGGTAAACGTTCAAAAAAAATATTTATTTAGGATATGTGATTCCGCCAATCTTAAGCCGCGATCCGATAGTGTGCTTTTCTTAGCGCTCTACGCCATGTAGGTATATTTTAATTCTTTTAAGTTTGGTTCAAGTTAATTCAAAAAAGATACATACAAGTATCAGATTAACTAGCAATCACACCTTGGTGTGCAATGGGTACACCGAAGAGCTGCGGAAAGTCAATTAGGAATTGGTGAGTCATTTAGAAAATATTTTTTTATATATTATATTATTATTATTAGTATTATTAGTACTACCAATCATATTTTGGTGTGCAATGGGTATGTCGAGGAGGTGTGGAAGGTCAATTAGGAAAAAAAATTGGTCTATTTTTTGCATACATTTGTGTAGTACATGAGGTCAATTGGTAGGCCATTTAGAAAATGATGTTGCTTGTTCAACAAAGATCTTAATGGAGAAGTGATAGCTTCATATAATCTATGCATCCACTTACAGGGATCCAAACTTGGTGTGCAGTGGGTACATCAAAGAGCTGTGGAAAGTCAATTAAGAATTGGTAAGTCATTTAGAAAATATTTTTTTTATATATTATATTATTATTATTAGTATTATTAGTACTACCAATCATATTTTGGTGTGCAATGGGTACGCCGAGGAGGTGTAGAAGGTCAATTAGGAAAAAAAATTGGTTTATTTTTTGCATACATTTGTGTAGTATGTGAGGTCAATTCGTAGGCCATTTAGAAAATGATGTTGCTTGTTCAACAAAGGTCTTAATGGAGAAGTGATAGCTTCATATAATCTATGCATCCACTTACAAGGATCCAAACAGAACTGAAATAAAACCTTTAAATTAGGAAGATGATCAAGCTCCAAAGCTCCATTACCAACAAGCTCATGTTATGTTTGCAATAGGGAGAGAGGGAGAGAGAGAGGGAGAGAGGGAGAGATAGAGGGGAGAGAGAGAGGGTAAGGAGATAGAGATAGAGATGAAGATAGAGATGGAGATAGAGAGATAAAGAGAGAGGGGAGAGGGGTAGAAAGAGATGAAAGAGATAAAAATAGAGAGAGGGAGAGAATGAGAGAGGGATAGATAGATAAATATAGAGATAGGAAGTGATATATAGAGAAAGGGAGAGATATAGGGGTAGAGAGAGATGAAGTGATAAGAAGATAGAGATAGAGGGAGAGATGGAAGAAGAAATATGGAGAGATAGAAATAGAGAGGCAAATAGATATAAATATAGATGTTCAAGAAGAGGGAGAGGGAGAGAGAGAGAGAGAGAGATGGATGGATGGGTAGAGAGCTTGAGAGAGATGTCTAGAGACAGAGAGGGAGAGAGGAAGAGGGAGACGAATAGATAGAGAAATAGAGAGAGGTAAAGTGAGAGATAAAGATAGAGAGAGATAGGGAGATATAGAGGGAGAGATAGAGAGGTATAGAGGAAGAATGAGAGGGAGGGATAGAGAGTGATAAATGGTGAAATAAAGTGATAGATAGATAGAGATGCAAGGAGATATAGGGAGGTGGAAAGAGGGAGAAGCACAAACAAATAGACAAATAGAGATGGAAATGAGAGAGATATAAAAAAAATATATATTGAGAATCATGATTTATTTTTAATTAAATCATTTATGAAAGTTTTATTTTTTGGTATGTTTGAACTTTATGTGACCCTTGAATAATTTTAATGGATTGGATCATTTACTTGTGATAGTATAACCAAATGATAAATTGTTTAATATTCACTACCTTATAATGTTATAATATAACATGTCTAAATAAAAATACATAATCCAAATATTTTTTGTATAAAATAATTTATATTTATTTATATACCATAATTTTCCTTTGATTAAGTAGATTAGTTGTTTTTTTTATACATAAGATTAGTATTTTATTGAAAATAGAAACAAAAATACAAACATCTATCATGCAGGTAAGAAGGTGCATGGAAAACATACTAAACACCAACCCTCAAAAGCAGCTACAAAAACCATACTAGATATCTAGTCGAACCACCGAGAACCCATCCAATATTAACAAAACCAAACCATATTAATGGCAACAATGCAGCCATGGTTTCCAAAAACCAGACAAACCAAAACTAGCACCTTTGAACCAAAAAATGAGCCACCAGGTCCAGCTTACAAAAATTTGTTCAACTTTGTGAAATCTTCAAATTCTACCTTCCACTCCACACTATCAACCACCATTACCTGAAGAACTTCTTAAGAAAAACAATAGCAACCGCCACAATCGACCAATGTCGCATCAAACTCGGTCCCTGCAAATCCAAAAGGAAAGGAAATATTTTCACCATCTCCTCTGAGCTCACCCTTTCCATGTTGCAAGGCCTCGGGCATCCCTTGCTTTGATCACCACACGAAGAACCTCGTCAGCACCTTCAACCAAGTCCACTCTGAACAATTTAACCAACAAACTTTTTGCTTTCGCCTTTGACTCCAAATTGTCCAAAAGAGAGGCAAGGAAATAGGAAGAGACGTGCAAATTGTCTCTCTCGTACTCCCTGCACTCCAAATGACTAGAGCCGAACACCATTTTGACTGCTGCAAGCACCAACAAATCATAATTCAACAGAATCCATTTCAATCTTTGATTTGTGACCTCCCTAAAAGAGGCCTGCCTCACCGACGACCGCAAAGAGATTGGAGTGTCAGCCCCAAACTGAGCAAGGCCTGCCACCGAAACCTCAATGAGAAATTTGGAGCTCTTCGCCATTCTTAATAGGAGAGTTAGAGATAAACCCTCAAAAGCCTCACATATGTAGAGAAATCTTAAGGCAAAAAAGAGCCAAGCTTGTAATAAATAAACCCAAACTATGAAAGCATTGCCAACCTCTACAAATCGTACTCCCTTCCATCGTGCAAGATGTCTTTACTAAGATGGAAGCTCACATTTTCATTAATAATGATCATCACTATTCATTGAAACAAGTGTTATAGTTGTCTGACACCGTACACCCAACTTGTCGACAAGACAAGCCAACTCCACCCTATAGACAAGTCTGCCAGCTTGGCACCAAAGACCCCCAACCATCTGCCACCTCCCTCCACCACCATGGAGGGGCGCCCGCCCTACCGCCCACAAGTAAATTAGTTGTTTTAATTTAGTTAAAATATTAATTATTTGTATTTATTCATAAATTTTCTCCTCCCAAAAATTACAAAATAATGTATATATAGTGTTGTATAATCTTATAAATTATTATTTTTAACAATAAATATAAAAGTTAGTAATTAACTTGTTAATACAAAAAAAAAAAAAATTATATTAGTTGCTTTAATTTAGTTAAAATATTAATTATTTGTATTTATTCATAGATCAAGTTACAAAGTCGCATGACATAGAAAGCGACTAAAGATATTATTATATTATGAATGTGCCAATCTTAAAGTCTAAATTTGATGATTGACTCAACATATCAAATAATTTATTTAGAGGCGACAAGAAAAACGTCCTGGCATTCAGAAACGAGGCACTGAAAAGTCTTACTGCATATTAATTACATTCACTCCAAAACCAATCAATACAACATAGAAAACCCTAAGCAACAAAAGTAGATAAGAAAAGCTTGTGGTACCCATTGATTAAGTCATGAACATGAGCATCGCTATGTGCACAAGTTTCCAATAAAGAATGCAACAACACACCAAAAAAATTCAAATACAACCAAATCGACCAACACAAACAAATATATCATAAAATGCATGCATAACCCATTATCTAAGATATATTTTTTCTATATACAAATTCACAGGAAAACAAACAAATACTCTACTGTTTGGTCCAAGGTTGAAGAACAATCATACTTTTTAAGAAAAAAGGCTACGTGTTCTAAATAAATATCAAAGAAGTAATTTTAGTAAGCAATAATAGCGAGCATTTCTCATAACAAAATATTTAAAAATAAACCATAATACAAAAAGATATATGTTGAGTACCAAAGACTACTCTTTTCATTTCAATGACACGTCTCACAATTGTCTGAGTTAGAAACATCAAGCCCTAAAAAAACAAGAAACTAAATCAATGAAAAGGCCAAATCCCTCAATCAAAATTGAAGAGTAAATAAAATGATTAGAACTGTGAGCATTGACATGACTATTTCCGACCTCGAGACTCTCTAAAAATCTTAAAATTCTTGGGGATTTAGATTTATAATTTAAAAATAATTGATCAACTCAAACAAGCCTCTCCCATGTATCAGTAATTCTATCCATTTCCAAGAGCAATTAAACAATTTAGCAAACACGTTGGTTGTCTCAAAATCCCATCAAAACATTGGAGCTCAACTCAAGGATTGGAACACCCAGATAGCTTCAGATGGTGTCATAACATATCATGCACATATGTGATAGCCTAAGTCTCTTCACTAAAATAAAGATCCAATAGTTATATAATCCCACTGTACATATATTTCTACAAGTTTTCCATGTTTGTATATGTTATGCAAATACCATGCACCCCTTCTCTTGTATCCATCCACAAAACTAGAATCGAACAAAAAATGTAAAGATTAAAGATTGTTGCAAACCTATGGCAACACCATGTTATCCACACATTGAGTGATTTTGTAGCCACCATATCAAGACCACAACCTGTCAACAAGGCTCTCACATAATGTGAAAATATTCGCTCAAAATCTATCTATGTCATCTTAATTTTTTAAATTGTTAGAAAAAATTAAATAATGAATTAGTCCCCCTCCCAACAACAAGGATTGACACAGTGAAGTTGTTGCGGCAAGAGAACCAAGAGACATAATAATGAGATAGTTGTTGAGATAGCCATCAAATTCTTCCATGTACAAGACAGTCTTGACTTTATACAACATATTTGAAGTCTTTATCAGTGCCTATGAGTGCATATAGACAAAGCCACACAACAAAGTTGATTATGAATCGTGAATGAGATCAAGTTGGAGTTGTCGCCATGAACAATGCCTCCTTTGCTCAATATAAAAGAAATAGAAGCTCTGAACTAATTACTTGTTCACATAATTTAAAGGAGTTGAAATAACATTTCAGTCTTACCTAGCAATAGAGCGTGCCTTGTGTCAAATCCATCTTCTAGAGATATTCAACCATCTTTTATTTCAATTGTAAAACCAAAAGAAATCCCCCCTCCAAATCATCACTGCCTAGTTTTTTTGGCCATTTGAGTTCAACCTATGACATCCAAATATGAATGGTTGTGATGCATTGAGGATGTTGCCAGTTACTTGTAAGCAGCTCACACTCCTACAACATCTTGATTTATGGAGGTGTAGGGAGCTCACCTTACAGCCATACATCCGTGAAAGCATGACAAAACTTAAGTATCTGAATTTTGAAGGGTGTGAACAATTCAAGTTGTTGCCTCATTACATCACAAATTAGGCTTCTTTGAGTGAGCTATATTTAAAGTATACTAGGTTAAGGGAGCTCCCAATTAACATTAGTCGAGCTTCCTTTGCTACTCCTCCCTCCTCCCTCCTTTTCTTCTCACCTCTGAACTCCCTTCCCTACTCTCCTTTTTCTCCATCCTGTACTCCTTTGTACCCCGCTTCACTCCCTGCCACCTGCCAACCTCTTTACTCTGTTTCTTCCTCCTCCTTCTGTTCTCCACTTCCTTTGTCCTCCGTTCTCCCGTCGTTGTCCTCCGATCTCCAGCTCCTCCTCCTTCCATCTCCCGTCGTCGTCCTCCGATCTCCAGCTCTCGTCTCTCTGTCCCCTTGTTCACTTCTTCCAGCATACTTTCCACCTGCTAGCTCCACCATGTCCTCCATCTGATGGCTCCGCTACAACCTCCTTTTTGTTAGTTATGCCACGTCCTTTGTCCGTCGGCTCAGCCTCAACCTTCCTCCAGCACACATTCACCCTTATTTCTGCTGTCGGGCGAACAACCATCAGTCGTTGGTCCCACCGCAGCTCCTTGGCCTGCCTTCTCCACTCGCAGCCTTCCATACCAGCGTTCACGGTGAGACTCGAACACATGACCACTGTTTCCACATGATGTTGCAACTGCCGTTGCACTACGGGGTGAACCCCCGGTGGAATACATTTATTGCATCCTGCAAAAGACAATGTACAGTTGTGTTTGGCAACAAAAAAGTAGCGAAAGGAAATCCGCGTAATGAAGGAAAATAGGTTGTATTTGCGGCTTTAACAACATAAACAAAAAATACAAAATATAAAAGATCCAACAATGCTCAACATTTCCATCGTTGTGCATTGTCCTAGACCAATGTAAATCGTCGATGACCGAAGTTAGCTCGCTCTCTTCAGATAGGAAATGCCTTTGGCATAAATAAATAAATTATTATTATTATTTTTATGATTATCTGTATTATATTTTTATTATATCATAATATTATTATATTAATATTTTAATTTTTATGTATTTACTATTATATTTTTTATTATTAATATATCAATTTAGATTATGTTACATTATTATTATATTTTGTTGTAACATACATAAAATTGATAAAAATGAAATTTGAATATGTTATTTTATGTTGAAAATGCAAATTTGGAAGTTAAAATGGAGAAGCAACTCTTAGGCTTTGAAATCTAACCTTAATGGGTAGGGTTTTTACAAATTTAAATTTCAATGTGAATAATTTCCACACATTATTTAAAACATTTTTAAAAACTTAAACTTTATTATAGCAAGAATGCATTATGACTTGGTGAATGTCAAGTCATTATGGTTCATTCATGTTTAACAAAACATGCAAATTTTATCTTCAAAATTACACTTAAAAAATGACTACTTTGTTGCCCCCCAATATGTGCACTTATCCTTTATTTTGAAACAATAAATGTTAATATATGAAAAAATAAAAGTAACAATTAATCATACTTAGTTATGTGATTAAAGAATGAGTAGTTTGTGTCAAAGATTTTAAATCTATGATATCTTAGGATCGAGAATGGATAAGGAGAATATATAATTCACCTCAAAATTACAAAAAAAAATTTGCATTGTGAAGAGTAAGTATATAGATCTAAGTCTAATCTGTGCTCACATTTAAATAACCCATATTTGTGGAAATGACCTTTAGAATAGCTTGTACAACTACTTTCTATTTCACTTAATTTGGTTTTTATTTTTCTATATTTTCTATTATATGGGACTGGCAATATTTAGAAATATTTTGGAAGTGTTTTCATTGTGTCATTAGGGAACAAGTTCTCCTAAGGCATCCCATAGAATTGTGTGTAAATGATTGAAGATAGATTTATTCAATCATGACATAACAATCATACAAATTTGTATTTAATTTCCCCTTGGTAGAAAATGAATAGGTGGGAACTAAGCAACTATTTAAACTATTCATATCCAACTTGTCTTGTTATGGGGGGTTGAACTTGAGTTTGAATATAAGATGATCAAGTTTGTAATTCCACAAGTGATCCAAGGTATATAAACGACCATATTAAGATGGTTAACAAGTACATAGGGATATGCATACAAATAGATATGATTAATATATAGATATAAGGCAAATATATCTAGATGTGTGTATATATGTAAGATAAAAAATATTTGTGTTAGAATGTGTGTAAGTTAATAAATAAAAATATAAAGAAGGGACCCACCTTTACACAAAATTATATCATATATAGAAATGATCCTCTTTAAATAAACACAAAATTAAATTAAAAATGATATAATTATACAAATTTTTCCTTTATATGATTAAAAGTTACAATAAAATATACTTTACTTACATTATTCTTATTTTCAAATTCGACTAATTGTTAAAATTTAAAAATTAATAAATTATAAAATTCATTTTTTCAAAAATCTTGTATAATAACTTCCAAAACATTCTAAGGATTTTGGTTTAAAAAATCTTGCATAATAACTTTCAAAATATTGTGAAGCTTTTCATTTCGTAGCAAGGAAAATATAAATATTATTTATATGGTGAAAGTATATGCGACGGCTAAAATTCACTATTAACAAGATCGTAAATATAGTTAAACCCAAGAAAATAGGCAACATAGTATGAAACAAATTATATTCATTCATTCATGTTGTTCACACGTGATTAATGAAGCATTCATTGTTTTCTTATTTCTTAACCAACTTTAACCATTGTGTTTGTGAAAATAAGGGAATGAAAGTTGTTGAATGGTTAAAGCGGTGGAAGTCGATCGACAGCTATGGACGTTTGAACCGTCTTGCATCCCTTCTTGAGCAACGTACATTGTGGATGGACAAAATCAGTCGGTTATTCTCAAATAGGACACGCCTTTGGAATAATCAATTATGGTTCAATATTTGATATTATTAGTGAATGGGTTTCTTATGTGGGTTTTTCAGTTTTTAAAAATGTCTTCACATGGAAAGACAATTTTGAGGTAGGTAGTTGGAAAAAAAATAATGGGGTGAGACAAGTTTTTTTGACATTGTCTCATTGAGTTTGTAGGTTGTATTTTTAGACTTTTTGTCAACTTTTTTTGTTCTCCAACCGCATATTATAAGACTATGTTTGTTATCATGTCGATGTACCTTTGTTTTGTAATGAAAATTTTGTGACTTTAAATTTGAGTCGCCACAATGTATTTTCTATGAAATTTAAATGTGTTTTCCTACACACAATGGTATGTGGTAAACCAACTTCATGCTTTTCATTGCGCTAATCTTCTACCAACCTCTACTCCACTTGCTTCAACATTTTATTTTGTATATTGTTCTCACTATAGGCTCTATTATACTTCTTATATTTGACATGGCATTCAATGGAACCATGTCAACTTTGCAAACTATATCTATTAATGAATTGGTCGAGGTAAAGTGGTTGTTGTCATTTTAATTGTCAGAGGAGCAAATGGAACTAGTGATGTTGTCCTCTATACTCAAATGGAGCAACAATTGAGTTGACGAATATCATTTTGGATCCCCAAACCAACTATAGGAAAACCCCCAAGTTCATGTGTTTACCCTCAATGCACCATGTTGGTTAAATTTTGGTTTCATTCCTTTTTTTCAAATAAGGAAAGTAGATACAATATGGAAATGAGAAGATTATCTCCTTTCAAATTTTAATCTAGAACACAAGGAAACTACCATACTGATTTCAAAGTTCCCAATCAAACAATAAACAAACTATTGTTGAGCTAAGATGGACAAAACAATTCACTTTCCTTAATAATGTGTTAAGCATAATTAAAAAGGTTCATAACTTCAATGATTGTTTGTTGGTTTGGAGGAGATACAATTTGAGATAGAGGAACTTGGTTGTTTGTGATAAAAAATCAATAGAAGAAGAGCCAAATATTATAAGAAAATATAGTATAAATGGAGGGATGTAATAAAAGATGTAGACAATTTTTCCTCAAATACAACAACATTTTTTGACTAATTTCTCGCCTAACCCCATTTTTGTCTAACCCTAATGCCAATTAAACCTAATTCTCATCTAAATCTAATTTTAGTCTTTTTCACACTTCATAATTAAATAATTTTAATTATTTAATTATTCTAATTCTTTTCTCTCATCATATCTTAGATTAAATAATTATTTTTAATTATTTAATTCCTAGTCTAATATTCTTCCATGATTAAATAAATATTTTTATTCATTTAATCATCCTAACCCAAGTTCTATAATTAATTAAATTATTCACATGAGGTGGAAAATTTTATTTATTTATTTTCAAAAACTTGCCATAATTTTCTCTTTACTTAACTCTTCCATTTTCTATTTTCTTTTTCGGTTAACTCTTCCATTTCTTTATTTCCCTTTTTACTTGATTGACCCTTTCTTCCACTTGACTGCCTCTTTCTTTCAGTTAACTTTTCCACTCTCCGCCTTTTCTCCACTTAAGTCTTACTCATTTCTATAACCTTCAAACCTATCCTTTGATACATAGTTTCGGGGAACATATCCCTTTGATTTGCCACTTGAGGCTATTACAATAATTTTTGCAAACTTAGAGTTAAATCATGATTGATATTTACTCTTGATGCTAGCTTGGAGTTTTGACATGATATGGGTTCTCTTGAGACTAGGATGTATGCATTTTTGCATGTGATCTCCTAGGATGAGATGGTTAGATCATGATGTCATGATGGGTTCTTGATTTTGTAGTTGGAGCTTGGACATTGATCTTGTTGGTTCTTTTGGTATTGAGTATATTGGTTATTTTATTGGGTGCTTCATGATAGTGCGATGTTGCATTTAAAGCTTAGCATGGATTGATCGGTTGGAGGTGCTCATGGATACTTGGAGATGTGGGTGAGGCTATACTTCTCTTGTGGTTAGATAAATTTAATTGAGATGATTACTCTTAGGAGGTTTTAACAGGAAGACCGAGGAGCCTTCACCTAGATATGGACGTGAGTTCATGATGGACCTATAGAGGAGATTGTTCTTGGAGTGACTCATGATGATTTGGTTATCCTGGAGGAGCATTCTCATTCCCTGCTCTTGGTCTACTTAGTGGTTTATCATCTAATAGGTATTGCCCATCCTATATTGATGTGTTTTGTTTCATGCTTTAGTTTTCTCATGAAAATGAGTTGAGTCACGATGATTGATTTTGGGAGACTCATCTAAGGATTATTTAGCATGAGTTTATGATGCTTTACCTTTTATAGATATGGATCTTGAGATGTGGATAATTAGTTTTGGAGGATTCATTTTGAGGGATGGTTAGCATTGTTATCTCCATGTGCATTTGAGTTTATGTTATCATTCATTGATGAGGAGTTTAGGAGATGTCTTATGAGTTGATTTCCTGATTTGGGAATGGATACATTGAGTTTGATCTTCCTTGATTAGAGAGGCTTACATCCATGTTGGCATTATACATGATTCATAGGTTGTGTTTGATCTAAGAGAATATTGAACATTGTTTTGGGTGTTGTTGAGGCTTCTCATTTGGGGTTTTTAGGAGATCATACTAGACACACCATTGCATTTTTTAGGTGTTGGTAGAAGGACATGTTATGGTTTACAGGTTTTCTCTCTTCATTCTTTGGTTCCTTCTTAGAGGTTCATATTCGTATGATTTGGGAGGATGGCGGCATCATGTTGTTAGATATTATGCAATTGTTGGTGTTGCATGTGTGCATCATTTTGGTTACCCTTGGTACTTAATTCTTCATAATTTATCACACCTTGATATAGTGTTGATCGATAGTCTTGATATTATTTGACATTACCCATGCAGTGGGAGTTCCTAGATATGTATGTTTTTCACTGGCAGGTTTGATATTGGGAGCTTGTGATTGTGGTTTATGGGTTGTATATGTTGTTGGCATGAGTTTACCAATGTTGTTGATACCTAGGAGGTACAGATGGTTGGATTTATTAGCATGTGTTGTGGATGTTATTTCCTATCATGTGGGTTTTTCATATTTGACTGCAACTTGTTTGGAGCCCTTGTTATCATTTGGATTTGATGCTTGTGTTCTCTTGGATTGGTGCATCTTCACCTTGGTATGTTCCTTTTCTTCCATAGGTGGCACGTTGGAGGATGAGAGGAGTTCTTGTTTGAGATGGTGGCCATTTTGTTCTTATTGTAGGTAACTTGATGGAGCATGAAAACATGTTGGAGATTCATGTGGTTTCATGTATTGTTGTGATGATGTATTTCATTGATTGATCCCTTACACAATGTATACAACAAGTGGGAGAATATTGGGATATGGTGTTGTACACCATTACATAAAATGTTATATTATAATGTAATTAAATAATTTTTTAGTTGTGATGCACCTAGGAGGTGTGGTTAATTATACTAGGTAATTATTTGGGGACCACTTTATGTTGTATTTTAACATTGGCTTATTATTATTCAATGTGTGAGACATGGGATAATAATTTAATACTGGGGAATATTTAATAAAGTGAAAACTTAGTACCCAATATTCAATAAAGGGGTTAGTGGTTTTGTATTCACGTGGTATTGTGGTACATGGTTTTATCTTACCACTTGGTTGTATTTGTGTGAGATTGAGTCTATAAAAACAAGCACATGTTTAGTGGTTAAGGTTGGTTGGGTGAGTGGGATGTCATTATTGAGTCTTTTTTAGGAGTGCATATGTGAAGCATGGCATGGGATGTGTGGATTCATGCTTGGACACATGGAGGATGCATTGGAGAGGCTTGATGCTTCAAAGGTATTCATTGTAACTCTTGTAATGCTTTATCATTGAATAATAGATGGAGTATGGATGCTTTTAGAGGCTAGGTTTTTCCCTCTTGAGGGTTTTCCTAGGGTATATCTCATGTTATCTTGTGGCTTGTCTATTTGATCTATGCATTATGGTCACTTCCATGGATGTTTATCTCTCATGGGGTTATGTAGGAATTGGATTAAGAATGTGGGTATTACACATTATTTCCTAACATGATTCCAAAGTAGCTAACATCTATAGTTTGATTCAATTTTGAAAAAAAACTACTTATTTTTTAAATTCTATATATTCAGGTGAGTGCTTCACTATTTTTATTTTGATGGAGATCTCCTCTTTAGAGGGGATACATATACCTTCACTTCCAACCACCTCATTCCCATGGATGCCTAGAGAAAACCACTTCTCACACCGTCACAAGGTATACACATCCTTTTTACATTTTGTTCTACATATTTCTCTTATCTGGTTGATCATATCCAGTTGCGTACCTTCCCTTGCAACTTCCTGGTCTACACTAGAGATGAGAAGGTTATATGGGATATAAGATGGATGGTCAAAAACCCCTCTTCATAATGACAAAATATTTCCTTTTACCAACAAAAGAATATCCTTGGTTTTATTTCTTTCTTTCCTAATTGTCTTTGTAAAAGAATGGATTTTTTAATCTTATACTAAAAGGATTTTGTGCATGTGATATACAAGTGTGGTAGTGTAGGGATGATTCTCAATAGAGATATTTTTAGTCTATGTGTTAAGCTTGACTTCAAATTGGCTTTCATGATGGATTTAATTACGGTGCTTGAACAAATCTCTTTGCTACCACTAACCTTCCTTATATGAGAGGATCACACAAAAGATGAGATAATTGCACCACACTCCTTTATTGGCTAACACCAAAAGAGAACTTTTTTTTTTGAGTATTCATTATAGTTGAAGTTACATCATAGAGAAACAACTTTAAGGGTATTGTTGTTTAGTACATTGATCCATTACATATGAGGCCATTGCTATAGCCCTTGCATATCAACAATCTTCCTAAATTAGTTGCATTTGTACATATGCTGATTTTACAAAAAATAAAAAATAAAATTGTACATATGCTATTTTTTGTGCATATGTTGTTTTATACAATGTTACTACATTTGTACATAAGCTATTTTACAAAAACTGAGTGGGAGAGGGTAGTAGTCCCCCTCCTTTATTTATTTCTTTGCTATTCTAGTAGCTACTTTTCTCCAGTTTGTATGACTCTCTATGTTGCAACCACTGCTTAGCAAATGCCACTTCCTGCATGTTGATTTTTGCCTTGCCATCCTCCATCAATTCTTTGAATTTCTCCTTGGATCCTTGGATAGTGATAGATACCTGCACATAGACAGAGTGGAGAGTGAGCTTTCGAAAAAACTCAGTAAGATCTTTTCTACAACCCTGGTAGACTTCTTTATTCCTTGCTTTCCAAATAAACCAAAGTATTTCAGTTGATAGTATTAGCCAAAATAGGTTAATAGTTTTTCCAAAGCGATGATATTTTCCCTAAATAATTTTTTATTTTATGTCCTCTCTTATTTGACCTCCTTTCAACATTTCAATCTTTTTTTTCTTTTTATTTTATTTTATTTGTGCATAGCCTAATATCTACTCAATTGTGGAATATTTGCCAATAATTTTATTGATGTTATGTTGATTTCATTTTTAGCTTTAATATTCTTTGATGTTGTACTAATTTTACTCTCAACCTTAATATTCTTAAAATATTGACTGAGATTATTTTAATAATTACTATCAACTTATCACCTTAGAATTAAAATATTACATTTGGGATATTTATTTTATTTTTCCATTTATGATATTATGTCAATCATGATACAAACACTGTAGACTATGTAGAGACTGGTGGTTTATCTCTCTACACTTAAACATCACAATCTTCAATGGTCAAATAGTCAATAATATTTTTCTCTTTATCCCTACTAAAAAGTAGTAAATAACGAAGTCCATTTCTTTCCTCAATATTGAATGAATTGACATTTCACTAAAGGAACTCAAATTATTGAATAATGTAAATGTGTGGATTCATTCCCAACAACTTGGATTATTTGTACATCTTCACATATAAGAGTTATTTTATATATATTTTTTGTAGATTTTAATTTTAATTACTTTTTTGCTACTTTGCAATAAGGATTGTATTTGTTTCTACAAGGAATCATAGGCACATTAATGAGAATGTATATGTTACATTCAAACTTATAACCTATTTGTGGCTAGTGAGATTTTCCACCACTAAGTAATTTGCTTTTCATGATGAAAACTTCTAAATTCCATCAAGAAGCATATTTCAATTCCAACACACCCTCTAAGGTACATTCATGTTGAGATCATATACGATACTAAATTCAAAATTTTAGATGTGTTATAATTTAATTCTAATAAATTTTAGGCGTGAAAAAAAAATTTAACCATGACACACAAATTTTAATTCTAACTATTTTTCTACTACTTTATAATAGAGTTATTTTACTGATTTCTATCTTATAAGCAATACATTTAATAAACTATATATATTTTATATTATTTTTCATATAATTGAAAATTTGAATTTGAAAAAATGATCACTCTAATAAAATTTTATTATCAACATGCTTCTGGACCGTATGGCTCCAATTGCTCATATTATTATGTCAAAGGCATTCCTTATTTAAGATGGACAATCTCTTTTTTTGTCATCAATGGTGTGCAATGCTAAAAAATGGATGCAAGATGATCAAAAAAATCACATCCATTAAAAGTTTTGTTAGTTTTCGTTCACCACTTTTCTCATATCATTTAAAAAAATTCAACATAAAAATCATGACCGTAACTAATGCAAACTCGAGGACAACACATTCGTGCAATTTTACCATTGTATAACAACAAACACAACCTCATTAATGTTCAGGGGTATATTTAACACTTTTCCTTCTTTTTTTGAAGTGACAGTTCTTTACATATGCAGTCTACAAAGAATAACGACAAACGAATCATATTTATTTCAAGAGTTGCAATCAAACTTTTAGGTTGTAGCCCACATTAACACAATCATGGAAACATAAAGAGCATGAATTTTTTGAGATTCAAACTTATTTAAAATCCTATGTAGTCCACCTAATTTGTCTTGTTATGCCATTCAATTATACAGTTCTTTGCATTTACATCTTGTTCAAAACTGCTCGAGCCGGGTCGTGATCCAATTGCAACCCTGTGAACCTCTTTTTTCACATCTCCTTATTTCCCAACATGTGAAAAACAAGACCCAATTTTTAATGTAGATGAATAGTTTAAAGTATGTTAGCAATTACTAGAATAATGGATTGGATTACTTGCACAAATATTCAAAACCTAATTTTTGCAGGAGTATCATTACTATAATATTTTTGCATGTATAGGCAAGGACCATTGTTTAGAGCATTGAAATGGAACACCTTAAGAGAAGAAAAATCTTGTTAAAAAGTAGAGAACCTACAGGTTTCATCATCATGTCTTTGACACTGCCTTTGCCTCTAGACCATGGTGTGAAGGACAAATCTAACATCTTATAAGTATTCCTAACATGAACAAAAAAGTTATTCTTAAGTTGTATTTGAAAGTGACCTCATCGTCTCCACACAATGGCACATGTAATCACTTCATTGCTTGTATTGGATGTCCTCTGTTGCTACCATAATCCCCATGATCAACGATTAGAGTTCATATCAAGCACATATAAAATTATTTCTATGGATTTTAGAGACTCAAACATGCCTTTACTTTTGCAAATGGACAACTCCAAAGACCAAACCAAGACCATAATTGGTTCAATACTTAAATCTTTTAATTTAGTAGTATGTGTTTCTTATCATCATTTTTCTTAGCTAATGAGTTGTATGTTATGATGATATATGATGTGTATATCTTGGTAATGGTATTTGTCAATCAGTTTATAGGGCCCTTGGAAATCGAGCTTAACTTCCAAGCAAAAGTTTCCTTTATCTTTGTTTAATATATTATTTATAATAATTATATATATGTATTATATTATATAGTCAAAGTATATTATTTATTATATTTATATTAAAATTAAATAATATAATAATATTTATATTTATATTATACATTAAATTATATAATATAAATTATGTTATTTGGCATTTAAATTTGATATAGTAGAATATATAATATAATATTAATATATATATATCTGTGTGTGTGTGTGATACAACAGGGGTATCCCCGCGACCCAACCCAACAGCCCAACAACCATTACCTTGGGTACCTGAGGCGAGCTAGGGCGAGACTAGTCCCTTGCGGGTGAGATCCCCCACCCGCAAGAAGTCCCACCTCTTAAGCTCGGGAGCAGAGTCAAACCCAAGACCACTAGGGAGCAAATCCACTACCCAAGTCAACTCCACTACCTGTTTGGGCTATATATTTTTATTATATTTAATTTATTAATTGATATTTATTTATATTTTATTATATAATTATATTTTATTCATTTAAATTCTACTTGATATTACATGAAAATTTATATATTGATTTAATATTACTTTGTAATTATAAAAATAATATTCAGTTTAAGGTAGAGTTAAATTTATAAATAATGCATAGATATAATAGAATTTAAACTTAATATGGTTGTTGGATGAAAAATTAAATATAATGTTAATTTATTTTAGGATGTGATTATCAAGAGACAAAATTGATTAGAAGGGTGTGAGGTTCCATGGACATTAGGAGGACTTAGCCTCAAAATATATCAACATTCAAGAACATATAATCAAAATAGTTTCTAAATAGTCATACAATTATATGTCATTTACTGGAGCAAAGCAAGAATGGATATAATGAAAATAATGGCATAGTGTAATTTAAGACACCTAAAAGTGAGAATAAAGTGTAAACAAGAGAAGTGAAAAAAATAATATAGTGGGTCAATCACAAGGGATTCAAACCAACAAACATATTATAACTTAGTACATATTCAATGAAATGTCCAAGTGGTTTCCTCCCATGACTCTCTCTCCTATAGAAATTCCAACTTACCAATTATTACAATTGTGAATGACATGTCAAATGTTATAGTTGTAAAATTTTCTCCCATCTCCTATTGTTGGCCCCATGGTTATTGTTGTGCCAAAAGGTCGACCTGTTAATGCCTAATACAACTGCCAGAGTTAACAGATCCACGAGAGGCGATTAAGTCGTGTCACAAATCTTGGGGGGAGCACTAACCATCTGCCAACAACCTCCCCCTCAATGTTACCCGAGGGGATTTGAACTTGACACCTTTGGATCTGATACCAATTGTTGGCCCCATAGTTGTCGTTGCACTAAAAGGTTGACCTGTTAATGCCTAATACAACCACTAGAGTTAACAGATCCACAAGAGGTAGTTAAGCAATGCCACAAATCCTGAGGGAAGTGCTGACCATCTGCCAACACCTATCTCTCTCTATTCCTCTCTCTATAAATGTATCTCCTTCTCCTTATATATCTCTTATTTTTCTCCCATCTATCTCTCTCTATTTCTATCTCTATAATTGTATCTCTCTCTCTCTCTATCTCCCTCTCTCCCTTTTTATATCTCTCTATAAATATCTCTTTATTTCCCTATCTATCTCCCTCTCTCCCTCTTTATCTTTCTCTATTCCTCTCTATAAATGTATCTCTTTCTCTCGTTTTCTATCTCCCTCTCTCCCTATTTAATTTCCTTTATATATCTATTTGTCTCCTCCATCTCTTTTCTCTTTCTCTCTTGCCCCCTCTCTCCTACTCTTTTCTCTCTCCCTCTATATCTCTTCTCTCTCTTCTTCATGCTCCATCTCTATTTCTATATTCTCCTCTCTATGTTGCATTGATTTTACTAATGACACACCAAATAAAATAAAGCGTAAAATTTGCAGGTAAGAGGCATTTTCTCTTCAAAAAAACAAGTTGGATCTACTTTCATGGTCATTGTTTTCCTAAGAGTTGAATTCTTCCAATACATGTGTATCAAGACACCCATGAACTAGAATTTTGCATACTAAAAGCTATAAACATTTCATCTCATTACAAAAAAAGGCCCCATTTCTGCCATCACAAAATTGTATCAGTATTAAGTTACAATGTATAATACAACATAACTTACCACTAAAAATGTTTTGGGAAAATTAATTCTATGTTACATGGTATCCATCATACCTACATATTAGCCTACACCAAGGTCCTTGTCAACGCATCAACTAGAAAGAGCTTCACCCATATTTTTTGGGTAAGAAGTAATGAAGCTTTATACTTGGATACCAATCAAACAATCCACATTTTCAACTTGAAACCAATGGGTGGCACTTGGCACCTAAACTCGATGTGTTCAAATTTTATCGAAGAAAATTGTTTGGTAAAATTCCCTAAAGATGTGTTGTCATGGCTTTCTACGATCATAGAATACATGCACATAATAGATTTGTTGAACAATCCTTGGAAAGTTTCATGAAAATCCAATCAACATGTATAAAGTCAATCTCAAAAACCTTTACCTATCTTCTCCTTAATTGTGCCAAAATAGGAGCTCTATAATAGGGTATGACATCTATCACAACATAATAGAAGGGGATTTTGTTAGATGTTATAGATGCAAATTTAAATATTAATCTCTCTTCTCTCAATATCTATTTCCTTTTATCTCTTTTATCTCTCTCCTTATGCTTCTTGGTCTCTCTATCTCTCTGCATCTCTCCATATCTCTTTGTCTCCATCTCTCTCTGTTAATATGTGCGTGTCTCTCTCAATCTCCTTCCCTCTTTGTGTATCCATCTCTTTCTCAGGTCCTCTCTCTTCATTCTTTATGTCACACTATTTTTTCCTCTATCTTCTTACCCCCTCTCTCTTGCTCTTCCCTCTAGCTCTCCCTCTTTCTATCCCTATCTCTCCCTCCCTATCTATTGCAAACATAACATGAGCCTGTTGGTAATAGAGTCTAATTATCTTCCTCATTCAAAGGTTTTATTTTCATCATGTTTGGATCCTTGTAAAAGGATGCATAGTTGATTGAAGCTATCACTTCTCCATTGAGACCTTTGTTCCACAAACAACATCATTTGCTAAATGACCTACCAATTGACCTCATCTACTACACAAATGTATGCAAAAAATAGACTTTTTTTTCCTAATTGACCTTCCACACCTCTTCGGCATACCCATTGCACACCAAGGTGCAATTGCTAGTACTATTTAATTTAAAAAATTATAGAAAGGTAGTTTTGTCAAGCTATTTTTAAAAGCATCTTGTTTGGTTGGGTTTACCCTTTGTTTGGAAAAGTGAGGTTATTTATCAAATTGATGGGAAAATAAATGAGCCACGTATTAAAAGAGCTTGACCCATTTTTTTTGGGTAAAAAGTAATGAAGCTTTATACTGGATACCAATCAAACAATCCACATTTTCAACTTGAATCTAATGGGTGGCACTTGGCACCTAAATTCAAAGTGGTCAAATTCTATCGAAGAAAATTGTTTGGTAGAATTTCCTAAAGACTTGCTGTCATGGCTTTCTACGATCATATAATACATGCAATTAATGGATTTGTTGAACAATCCTTGGAAAGTTTCATGAAAATGCAATCAACATGTATAAAGTCAGTCTCAAAAAACTTTACCTATCTTCACCTTAATTGTGCCAAAATAGGAGCTCTATAATATGGTACGACATCTATCACAACATAATAGAAGGGGATTTTGTTAGATGTTATAGATGCAAATTTAATTATTAATCTCTCTTCTCTCAATATCTATTTCCTTTTATCTCTTTTTTCTCTCTCCCTATGCTTCTTGGTCTCTCTATCTCTCTACATATCTCCATATCTCTTTGTCTCCATCTCTCTCTATTAATATGTGTGTGTCTCTCTCAATCTCCTTCCCTCTTTGTATATCCATCTCTTTCTTAGGTCCTCTCTCTTCATTCTTTATGTCTCACACTATTTTTTCCTCTATCTTCTTACCCCCTCTCTATGACCCTTCCTCTAGCTCTCCCTCTTTCTATCCCTATCTCTCCCTCCCTCTCTATTGCAAACATAACATGAGCTTGGTGGTAATAGAGCCTGATTATCTTCCTCATTCAAAGGTTTTGTTTCCATCATGTTTGGATTATTGTAAAAGGGTGCATAGTTGATTGAAGCTATCAATTCTCCATTGAGACTTTTGTTCCACAAACAACATCATTTGCTAAATGACATACCAATTGACCTCATCTACTACACAAATGTATGCAAAAATACTTTTTTCCCTAATCCTTCCACACCCCTTTGACATACCCATTGCACACCAAGGTGCAATTGCTAGTACTATTTAATTACGCCGAAGGTGTGTCCTATTTGAAAATAGCCAAGCTAATTATTACTATCAACGGTTAAAACTCCTCGAAAATGGATGCAATACAGTTAAATAAATCTTCATCGTCCATCACTCTTTATCGTTTTCCCCATCGTCATTTGACACTTTTGCGAGGAACAATTTTTAAACCAAGGGAAGAGTGAGGATGGTATTCGCTAGGTTTTATGAAAAGTCTCACTTAGTAAATGAAGATGATGTCCATCCGTACATGTGCATCCTATCATCGTTGATAGAATGAAAGAAAAGCTAATTAAAGCAACATTGTATTTATCTATATATGGCTAGATAATGCCATTTGCTTTGCTAGTTTCATTGCAATATTTTATTTTCCCTTGAAGAGACATTACAATATTACAATGGTGTAAACATTTTAGAGTGGCCATTTTACAATATTCAAATGAATATATAGTATTATGTTCATTATTATTATTTTTTTATTTTCTTTTCTATATTTTTTGGTTTATGAGTTATATATTAATGTTCAGATTTTTTTTTTAAGACATATATATATATATATTTAAATAATAGATTTTTAATATTTTAAAAATATGATTTTAACATAAATATGTTTAAAATGATTTTATATTTGATATTGAAAATTTTGTACAAGAAATTGTCATTATATTTATATTTATTTAAATTATTTATTTTTTAAATATCAAGATTAATAAATAAAAAAATTAATTTTTATTACATAACAAGCGTTGTACAATGATTAATACCTATTTCGAAAATATAATTGTAATTGTTTAATTTGTGTAAAACAAATTTATATTCAAATAAATAATAATTAAAAAATAAATATGAAAGTGAATTATATACATAGTAAATTTGAATAAATATATATGAATTGTTTTCATGTATATTTGTAATGATAAAAACTTTTGATTTCTTAAAATCTTATTATAAATTTTAATATTAGCATTTTAACGTCTATATATACAAATTGGATCTTCTAGTACATTTATATTCTACTAACTTAATACTTATTGGAAAATGAGTTATCCATAATTTATAAATTTAAATTATTAATTTTAAATATAAATTTATAATATTTAATAGTCTATGTCATACAAATATGTTGTATAATTTGAATAAGTATGTTTAATTATGAATGCCAATTTTTAAAAAATGATTGTTTACCCATATTACAATATATTTCTTACATAAAATCATTTTCAAGAATACACTTCTAAAAATAAAAAAATCATCTCCTTTAAAATATCTAATGTGAGTTGAATGACTAAAATGAATTAAATGTAGGTGACATTTTTTAATATCAAAGTTGAGTATGTAAATTAACTAAAATAAGAAAGCAGAGACTAAAATTATACATGTGTTAATAGAAGTGAGTTAGTTTTGGTTGTGTACCTTTAAACAGGGGACAGGTGAATTTTATCTAGTACTTTTACTAGTCTGGGTTTTGGCACTGGCCTCACTGCTAACCTTGCTTCAAATTTGTTCAAAAGTCTTGGTATTGGCTTTACAAACATTGAAAGCTTTCTTTGATCTAGCGAGGCTTTTGCATTGGAGTCTTTGAAGTAAGTGGTTTCTACACACTTGTAGGACGTGGCATTATTCACTTTTGAAGCTCATCATTTCTAACTTCGCTAGAAATTATCGAAGGAGCCTTTTTCTTATTACTCTATAGACCATTTGTCATTACTGCATTGTCCATACTGTGTTGTAAAGAACCAAATAACAGGCCTATCAAATCTAGATCATATCTTACTCGTTTCCTTTCTTGGATCAGATAATTGTATTGGCTTTGCACTTGGTGTTTTTGTTTGTGTTCCCACCTTCAAAGGCAATTGTCTAGGTGGCTTTACTGCACCTTTAACATCCATCATAGAGTGCATTTACTTTTTGAATATTGCGGGTTTCTTCAATGATCTAGAACGTTTCAAAATTTTCTACTTTTGTTGGTCCTTATTTGTACCAAAAAAAGAAAATATCCTTTTCGAACATTTATACAAACTTGCAAAAACAAAAGTTGAAATCTTCACAATACATTGAACCTTTTTCACACAAACAATATCATTTGATAAAGACCCTACCATTTGATGAATGCAAAAAATAGGCCCAAATTTTCTCTTAATGACATTCCACACCTCTTCGGCGTACCCATTGCACACCAAGGTGAAATTGCTAGTTTAAAAAATTATAAAAAGGTAGTTTTGTCAAACTATTTTTAATTCAAAATTTTCTACTTTTGTTGGTCCTTATTTGTACCAAAAAACGAAAATATCCTTTCGAACATTTATACAAACTTGCAAAAACAAAAGTTGAAATCTTCACAATACATTGAGACCTTTTTCACACAAACAATATTATTTGATAAATACCCTACCATTTGATGAATGCAAAAAATAGACCCAAATTTTCTCTTAATGACATTCCACACCTCTTCGGCGTACCCATTGCACACCAAGGTGCAATTGCTAGTTTAAAAAATTATAGAAAGGTAGTTTTGTCATCGTTTGGGTGAGTTTACCCTCTTTTGGCAAAGCGAGGTTCTCTATCAAATTGATGGGAAAATAAATGTGCCACGTATTAAAAGAAGACACGTACATAGCGACAAATATTTGGAAGTCAAAATCCCTCCAGCCCGCAAATAGTAAAAATTACAAGATCAAGAAAAAAAGAGGGAAAAAGCCGTGGGAGTTCCGGGAGGAGGGATAGGGAGTCTTGGAAGATTTTTTTTATTCTATTTTTGGTATTGTCAAGCTATTATCAGAAAAATTATACTTTGGTAAGTTCAGTATGTTTTTGTCAGTTAATATTAGCTATCTGTAAACTTATTTTGAAGATCAATGATTTAATTTCACAGTTCTTTCTTTTCGCTATTCAATCAGTTGAATTTTTTCCCTTTTTCTTTTCAATGTTCCGCGTAAACAATGTCTGCTGTTTTGCTGCATATTTTAATTATTATTATTTTTCCCTGGCTAGGTTTTAAAATTTTATCTGATTTATAAACTTCGACAATTTATTTTTGGGTTAAATTTATTCAAATTCGAGGGTTTTCGCATTGCTTTTTACACAGAGTAGTAAAAAATTGCTTAGATCTCATATAAATCGAACTAGCCACATATAATTCATATAAAAATTCTCTCTCTCTCATCGCTTTTAGAAAATTTTGAGAAGACAAGCAAATTTTCTGGTAAACTTCTTCTCTATGCATCTTAGTTAAGAATATATTCGTTGTTCGGAAGACATTTTTGATTTACCGGGTTGGCTTTGTACCCCAAGTTGCTTGGGTGGGTGTCACAATTTGCTGAAATGGAATAAAATGATTTTAGCTATGTTTGCAAGACCCAACTGTGCATGGGACCACAAATACCATCTCTATTGGTTCTATAGAGAGGTGAAAGGCAATTGTAATAGCTAGGTGGAAGTCCCAAGTAAATTTTGGCAGAGTAGAAAACCATTGGATGTACCATCCTAGGGAAGTAGTGAGTCGAGCTCAACGGTGTATTCCCTGAGCACTAAAAGATGACAATGCCACTATTAACTCTAGATACGTATCCATCATTGCCAAGCCAAGAAATCGATTCCATTCTCCTAGAGGTGAGAGACTACTGCAACACTTTTTGGTATAGTGATTAATGGGAACAATTTCCACTTCCAATCGGATTGCTTCATAACCTTGGTCTTGTGGCATTTTAGTGAAAACAGATCACTCGTGTTCAATAAGAACTATAAACAGGTTATTGGAAGTTCTAGAAATGGGAATTACTAGGGCTGGGAATTGGTGGAAACCTATCGCATGTTTTGTTGAAATAATGGGAAACATGAGCACAAGTCGTTGAAAAAAATAGGAAATGACACTGGGAACTAGCACAAAAAAATATATGAAACACTAAAACTCGGAGATGCATGCCGTAGGGTAATGATCCATAATCAAGGTGGATATTTGACACCTTGATCTATTGACACAAATTCTAATTGTGAAAGGAATTCAGATAATCTTGCACAATTAATCTAAGAGGAGAGGTGTAAATAGAAAAGGTATATAGTTTTAAACATAGAAAGAATGAATACGACCATAACGAAACATATACTTTAGGAAAACCCTTTTGAGAAAGAACCTAGCTGCCAAATCTCAACATAAACAACAAAAATAGTGTTACCATACAAATCCAGGCTCAAGCCTTCATAAGAGATTATACCAATATACAAATCAAGAGATACTTTAACAACATAACAATACTTGCAAACTTTAAACCTCCATCTCAAGCACTCAATAAATAGGAAAAGTAATACTTGAAGCCATGAGCTAAAACCACCCAAAATGTGGCGCCCAAATCCCTAGTCAAAATTGGATGCCCAAAATAACATATTCCTTACATCTCTTATAAGCTGTCATAACATTGTCATTATTTACTCATCAACTTGGGTGCTCCATTTTCATTCTATTACCTTTGTTTAAAGAAAGATGTTTTATGATGTGTCATAAGCTTTTTTTGGGTATCTCAAAGGGGTATCCCTGTGATCGATTGAGCTTCTCTTAAGTTTCCGTTTCCGGGCGAGACTAATCCCCATTGGGCCTTGTGATAACCTGCAACGGACCCACACTGGACGAGGCTAGGTAAGCTGGGGCTTGAACCTGCGTTGATCATCCATGTCTTTCAATAGCTCAAACAACGGTCTACACCCTGGTGTCATTGTGTGTCATCAGTTACTCAACAAGTGTAACTCTCTTTTACGACTCTCTTATGCATCATTGATGCTTGCACATTTTTGATGTGGGAGGCCTAACTTTCGGATGCCATAACTTTTGATTTGGGAAGCTTATTAAGCCTTTTTGTTAAGTTGAAGATTTTGGAGTAAATTTGACAGCACAAGGTCCTAATGCTGATTTTGACATGTTTTGGGGCCAAAATTGACCATCTAAAGCTTGAAAAATTGCATTTTTTGTGTTCTTAACATTAGGGTGCAAGGTTGAGACACTTTTCCAAACATTCTCTACTTGTTGAATACCTTGCAAGTCAAAGGGAATACCGACATTGTCAACTACCCATAGGCTTACTACACCACTTGAACTTCTCTATGTTGATTGGCTTTGTCAAAGTATTTGTGACATTCTCCAGAGTATTAATCTTTTCTAACATCACCCTCTTGTCCTCCACCATATCACCAACAATAGAATTACTCCACCACTTGAGCTTCTCTATGTTGATTGGCCCTGTCAAAGTGTCATGTCCCCAATTTTAATTGGGACAAAATTCAAATTTGGGCAAAGATAATCAAATATATATTTAAATATTAAATAATAGTATTTATAATATTGAATAAAAATAATAATATAAATTTAAATTATTAATTAAAATAACATTTAAATTTATGTTCTAGCCAACACCCTTGCGTTGGCACTAAATATTAATGTTTGAATTTAATTTTGTGAAGCCAACCTTTGTGGGCATAAGTATTTAAGCTAGGTCGATTCCTTGGACGAGGTATCACGGATTTGGATGAAGTGTTTGGACTTTGTAGAGGTGGCAATCTCTATTGGTTCGCGGCTTATGTGGGACGAAAACCTCACCTGGCTTCTGTGACTCTTTCCCGTTTTCACACAATCATAGTCTGCTAATTCATATTTACTCTGGCCATTTCTAGATTGGATCAAAGGCGGCATACATTGAGGAGGCTCAGCGATCTTCCCATACCACGAGCAAGCTTATTCTCATAAGAAGGGAGTTAGGCACCATATCAATCTTGGAGGTACTCCATGTGGTGATTGCCGCTTAGTTTGGAGAATTACCGATAGCAACAAACTCTTCGACACTTGCATAAGTAGCGACCGTATTTGGTTGTGAGGTATTCTCGAAGGTGGTGTTGAGTGTTGAGGCGCCATACTAATCTTATTAATCGCCCTTTTCCCAATTACGCGCAGGACATGACAACCAAGCATCATATTGCACTCACACCTCCACATTGGGTGCATGGATCTGGTTGCGATTCATTGGCGGGGCCTTTGGCTCATCGCCAATCCATTCTTCCTCACTATGCGAATTTTGGGGTCATGAGAGCATTCAGAGATCACAGGGGGAGTCAACACTAAGGAGGGGCGCCATCTTTAGGTGTTAGTTTTAGCGCATCATCACTCCATTGGGCTCACAAAATCATTTCCCCGACCATCATTGATATGTGATGTAGTGTGGTGACTTGACACTGTTTGGAGTCTGGTAGAAGATGGAGATTGTGCTGGGAGTCTGAGTGAAGTTTCATTGGATGCTAATATATCAATCTGGGCGCAATAGCTAGTTACTCAAATCTTTGTTGTGAATATCTCCCAGTGGCATTGTTGTGTAATCTGGTTTGGGGAGCATTATATTGAACTGAGATTGACACTATAAATTCATCTACTAATATGTTCTTGGTTTGCAAATAAGTAATATCTGAATGCATATTTGCCTATTCTATTGTTATCACATTTTTCCAAATTTGAGTCGTGTTTTGCATATGTGTTGTTTGGATCAGTTATCTACTGCAGTTAGTTGTGGAATTTATACTTAGTTTGGGCGTTTGTTTGAGTGAGCACATTACAATGGTATCAAAGCTTGGCATCCTGCCAGCCTGAGTAACTTGCCATGGGTTTTAGTAAGGAATTCATCAGGGAGATCAAGGAATTTCAGTCTAACATGAAGGACACCATGAGGGAAATGATCCAAATCCTAAAGGGACCGAACCAACAACTGAGTGTTGGAAGAAATGGAAACGAAGGGAGCAGTTCAGGTCGTAAGAGAGGCTCCCTATCAACCTTTAATGGTTGTTTGTGCCAACGAAAGATTGATGAAGGGAAGGTGAGAGAGACTCCATCTGTTGCGTATGAAGAGTTGGAGATGAAGGAAGAGGTGTCACTAATTTCGAGTGATATCCAACACACAACCGACCGAGCTTTAGGTATGGAGGCAATTGAACCATATGATGATGTTATTAGTTACACTATTGTGAAGAATGATACGCATGAGACTGCTCTCGTGAGGAGAAATCGCAAATTTATCATGAAACCACTAATGACATTGGGATGACAAAGGTTATAACTGAAATAAGAGAAGAAAACTTCATAGAGGTTGACCAAGAAAAATTTATACTCCTTGGCTCCAAGACTGATCAGATCATTGAGGGAGTTTGGATAAGAGATGTTTATATCGTCTCGAGGATGCATAGCTGTATTCTTCAACATAGCATGTGGGAAGAATATTTTGACATTGGGATTTGCATGATTGACGAAGTGCCTCACGGGATGCTGCAAAAGGGCAATGATGCTAGCAAGGGTTATATCAAAGTAGCACAGCAGAATGGTGGAGTAGTGACTCTGAGATTGATATGGGATCTTGGTATACAAGCGTGAACTGCTTGAGGGCAAGCAATTTTCCGAGACGGGAGGATTGTCATGTCCCCAATTTTAATTGGAACCAAATTCAAATTTGGGCGGAGATAATTAAATATATATTTAAATATTAAATGATAATATTTATATATTAAATAATAATATTTATAATATTTAATAAAGTAATAATATAAATTTAAATTATTAATTAAAATAACATTTAAATTTATGTTCTGGCTAACACCCTTGTGCTGGCACTAAATATTAATGTTTGAATTTAATTTTGTGAAGCCTACATTTGTGGGCATAAGTATTTAAGCTGGGTCGATTCCCTAGATGAGGAATCACGAATTTGGATGAAGTGTTTGGACTCTGTATACGTGGCAATCTCTACTGGTTTGCGGCTCAGGTGGGACGAAAACCTCGCCTGGCTTCCGTGACTCTCCCGTTTTCGCACAATCATAGTCTGCTAATTCATATTTACTCTGGCCATTTCTAGATCGGATCAAAGGCGGCATACATTGAGGAGGCTCAACGATCTTCCCATACCACAAGCAAGATTATTCTCATAGGAAGGGAGTTAGGCACCATATCGATCTTGGAGGTTCTCCATGTGGTGATCGCCGCTCAATCTAGAGAATTACTGATAGCAACAAAGTCTTGACACTCACATAAGTAGCGACTGCCTCTGGTTGTGAGGTATTCTCAGAGGTGGTGTTAAGTGTTGAGGCGCCATACAAATCTTATTAATCGCCCTTCTCCAAGTTATGCACAGGACAAGACAACCAATCATCATATTGCACTCACGCCTCCGCATTGGGTGCACGGATCTAGTCGCGATTCATTGGCAAAGCCTAGCTCATCGTCAATCCATTCTTCCTCACCATGAGAATTCTGGGGTCGTGAGAGCATTTAGAGATCACAGGGGGAGTTGACACTAAGGAGGGGCGCCATCTTCAGGCGTCAGTTATAGCGCATCATCACTCCATTAGGCTCACATAATTATTTCCCCGACCATCATTGGTATGTGATGTAGTGTGGCAACTCGACATTGTTTGGAGATTGGTAGAAGACAAAAACCGCGCTAGGAGTTTGAGTGAAGTTTCATTGGATGCTAATATAGTGATCTGGGCGCAATAGTTGGTTACTCAAATCTTTGTTGTGAATATCTCCTAGTAGCATTGTTGTGTAATCTGGTTTGGGGAGCATTATATTGAACTGAGATTGATATTATAAATTCATTTATTGATATGTTCCTGTTTTGCAAATAAGTAATAATTGAATGCATATTTGCCTATTCTACTGTTATTGCATTTTTCCAGGTTTGAGTCGTGTTTTGCATATGTGTTGTTTGGATCGGTTATCTACTGCAGTTAGTTGTGGAATTTATACTCAGTTTGGGCGTTTGTTTGAGTGAGCATATTAGACAAAGTATCCATAACATACTCTAGTGTATCAATCTTCTCTAGCATCACCCTCTTGTCCTCCACTATATCACAAACAAAATGATATTGTACGTCATTGTGCTTCATTTGCGTGTGAAATTTCGGGTTCTTTGCCAAGTTGATGGCACTTTGATTGCTGCAATGTACTCTAGTTATTCTTTGATGCAACCAAACATCTAAACACAATCTTAGAAGCTAGATAGACAACTTACGGGCATGGGTAGTTGCCATCCATGTTGCTTTTGTAGTGGATAAAGTGACCATAACTTGTTGCTTGCTCATCCAACTCACTGCACTACTGAACAAGCTAAACTCAAAGCCAATGGCAAACCTTCTGCTATCAACATCCTTTACCCAATCTGAATCCACATAACCCTAAATATCCAATGAGCATTGTAGATTTCTTGTGGTCTTGCTAATGAGCCCCAAAATTGCCCTCATCAAATACTCCTTAGCCCCTTTTTGACGTGAACTCTACACATGTTTGCATCGTTTGAATAGTCCTTTTCACTTAAAATACCTTGATAAGGCACTATTTTAATGTGTACCTTGTTTATTAAATGTTATATATTAAAAGTAGTTGTTTTCAAAATAATAAAGCATTTCTTGTCTAAGTTGTGATAATTGGTATGTTCATGAGTTGTTTAGTGCAACAAAATGGTTTCGGCAGAGTTAACCGCTTGCTTGCAGCAACCAGGATTTACTACCTGCAGCCGTGTTTGTAGCTTACATGCAGCCAAGGCTGTAGCTTGCCTGCAAAGTAACAATGAACAGATTTCTTAGGCGCTCCATGAAGGCATTCAGTGTTTGTGTCATAACCAAGATGTGAAGTTAGAAAATTTGTGCATGGATGTCGAGTTTGTCAATATGCCGAAGGAGTTAAAACATGGAACTATATCAACCATTACCCATACCAGAGAGATTGTGGGATGACATTAGCATGGATTTTGTTCTTGGAACACCAAGAATGCAGAATAGTAAGGACTCAATCTTTGTGGTTATTGATAGGTTCTTGAAATTGGCTCATTTTAGAGCTTGCAAGAAGACCAATAATGTCACATTTCAAATTTGTTCTTCATGGAGGTTGTTCGGTTGCATGGTTTATCGAAAAGTATAGTTTCAATTTGTGATACCAAGTTTGCAGGACATTTTTGGAGGGCTCTTTGGAAAAAATGATGTACTGATTTAAAATTCAGCTCTGCATATCATTCTCAAACAGATGGATAGACCTAAGTTGTTAATTGGAGCCTAGGGATCTGCTAGGTGCTTGGTTGGTGACAAACCTAAGAAATGGGACTTGGTACTACCTCAATCTGAATTTGCATATGACAACTCTATCAATAAAAGTATAAAAATCAATTCCAAATTGTTTATGGATATAGCCCTAGAGGTGTTTTGGAATTGAGGGAACTTGCAAATGTTAAGGGTCATGTGAAAAGTGTTGAAGATGAAGTTTTTACCAAGCATATGCAATATCTACATCAGCAAATAAAGGAAAGACTAACTTGGAGCAGCCAACAATATAAACAACAAGTGAATTCAAGAAGGAAAGAAAATAATTTTGAAGTGGGAGGTATGGTGCTTTGCGCAACTACAGAAGGAAAAGTTTGTGAGTCACACTTACAATAAGCTCAAGTGGAAGAAAATCAGATCATGTGGACTTGTGAAGAAATTCTCACCAAATGCTTATGGGTTGGAGTTACCGAAAGGCCTAGACATCTCTCCGATATTCAATGCTTCTGATTTGTACACTTACTATAAGGGAGAGACATTGTAGCAGCAAGAGGAGGAAATACCATCAAAAATATGGATGACATAGTTACCTGAGAAGGAATGAGAGAAAATTGAGGCCATTTGAGACTCAGAGTGGTTAGGTAGACCAGAGGCAAAGAATACAAGGAATATTTGGTGAAATGAAAGAACAGGTCAGCAGAGGGTGATACCTAGTTGAACTCAACAGAGTTCAAGCATTTTGGTGAACTTAACAGAGATCGAGCGTTTTGGGTTCAACTTGCAGCAACACTCAATTTTGGCAGTGATAGGGGGCTCACAAACTTTGTTACTTGGGTGATTTGATGCAGGGGCATTGCATTCTATTTTCCCTGAAGTGGCTCGTCTCACCTTTTATTGTGACGCTTTTTTTTTAAACTTTAAAAACCTTGCTGACTGTTTGTTTCGAGAGGGATGTTCCACCTACTTACCCCTGCCATAAATGCACAGCAGTTCAGAAAAGAAATAAGTGGGAGATTTAGATGGGGTTTTTGAGCTCAAGATGGAGGTGTTTGGCATTTATGATGGCAAAGTTTGGCACCCTTACACGTTAGATGGGATTTTGGAATGAGATTGGGAGAGATTTAGTCAAGGAAGAAGCCTGGAAGATAGGGAATAAAATAGGGAAATAGAGAGAACAGGTAGAGACAGAGGGCAGGCAGAAAGCAGAGAGAGTCATAGAGGAATAGGTGTAAGGCTGTGTGAGTCAGAGGAGGAGGAGGAGGAGGCTGCCAACCCCATAGTCAATTGTGTTTTGATCTTCTGTGCAGGTATTATAACTAAAGGGAAAACAGGTAAGATAATTTATGTTTTTGTTGTTTGTGTAATCCTTATCATTGTATGTAACAAAACTTCATTTTCAGTCTCTGAGAAGGAAGGATCGTTCAATCTGAAGCTACCCTCTCTTGGGTCAATCTCTGTTAATTTGGGTTCATTTCTGAGGCATTGGCTTCCCTACAAACTGATTTTCTGTTGTGTATGGACCTGCTGGGACATGTGTGACATTTTTTTATCAATACCTATGTGGATATACTCTCTCTAACCGACAGCAACAGGGGAATCACCTGCAGTAAAGGAATATTTATTTTCCCTAAAGGCTGTGTGAGTTGCTTTCAGCATGTAGCCTTTCATCAATTTTGTTGAAACCAAAGGCATGGTGTGGACGGTTTGTTGGTGCTGCAATTGGAGTGGTTGCTATAAATTTCCCCAGTGAAGGCCTCTTTGAGCAATGATAAATCAATAGCATAATAAATTTGGTATGCCAAGAACGTCAGAGGGTGTCATGACACTTTAAATTAGAAGACAAAAGGCATGGTCTGTTCTGAAAGATATAGTCCACAGCCCTTCATTTTTACACATATTTATGCTGCACTTTCAAATTTGTGGGTGGTTGTGGACAAATCTGTGGTTTTTAGTGAACTTAACATTGACATTAGCAATTTCAATAGGAATGGCCTAATGAATAATACATCTATTGGGGAAACACATTTCAGCAGAAATACTATATAGCATTGTGTAAAGGTAACTTAATATGTATAGGTCTCGGGGAAATATAAATGATCTGTTTCCAGTCATGGCCCTTTCATGTGTAATTTTATGTCCTTCAATGCTATCTAAATTTTGAGTAGAGGATCATAGCAAAACCAGGCATCAAATAACAACCTTATTATAAAACCTAATCAATTTCAAAAGAATGGTGGCTCTGTTAAATATCTTCTTGTTTTTCTATGCTACAGCTCTTCACATATGGATTTGGTACTGAAGTCAACCAGTCAAGCACAGGAAGAAGTCAGTCCTGCTACTTATGGTAAGTTTTAGAATTTCCCTGGTCCCCTTGTATATTATGTTTTGCTCACACTTACAGCTTGGATTTGATCTTTTCTAATCTAGTGCACTTATTGTAGCTATTCAGCGTTGGGCAGAACAACTAGAGTTGGAGGAAGCCAAAAAGTTTGAAATCATTCCAAAAAAAATGCTTTCTCTTGGAAATTTGCTTGATGAAGTCTATTCCATGCTTCTGCCAAGTAGGGAAGATTATGAAGCACGAAGATCATTGATTGATTTTGTTGACAAGTTTGCAAACCAAAATATTCATGGTAATGCAATAATTCTGAAGTTATCAAAAAATGCAAATTTGGCTCCTGTTTTATGGGACTGCATGTGTTCAGAATTTTATTATAGTTTTTTCTTTTTTTCGGGGGGGTTGGGGCAGGCGCGGGGAAGGAGATTATATTAAAAAGAACTTAAATAGAAAAGCACCATACAGACTTCCAAATAATCATAGCTGTCACAACAGACAGCAAAAGAAGAATCCACCAAGGGTTCTTACAGCACCAATTGACAAGAGACAGGAAGGAACCCCAAAACTGAATACATCTTATCAATGTCAAACCCAACCATTCTAAATTAATTCCTTTGGTCCTCATGAAGAATCTGCAGAAGAAATTGAGATTTATCTTGACCCAAATCTCTCCAATCCTCAACCTACCAACCAGGCATTCTTTCTGAAGCCCATTTGGCCAAACAATCGGCAGCCCTGTTCCGTTCCCTAGGAATGTGCACAAAGGATATAGCTTCAAACTTCTGGACCAAACATAAAATTTGCCAATGCCCCCAATCCCCGCTAAACTTGGATTACCTCTAGAGGAGCAATCTGTGTTAATTTTCAGGAAACCACAAGGATGGGGAGACCACTTACTCGGACGATTAACCATTTTACAGTTTTGAACCTTGTTACCAGGTAAAATTTTTGAAGAAGGATTAAAGGATATCTCCAAAAGACTGACAATGTGCTGATCCGAGAAAGTGAGAGGGCCCTCATCACAAAATTTCGCTTCAATGGTTTCCTTAAGCATTCTCAGGATTTTATGCCATACTTGAATAATAGAACTCTGAAGATCTTGGAATATACGACTTTTTTCTCTCTATCCAAATTTGCCAAAAAAATGAATGAGGGCCAAAACTCCCAAGCAGCCACAGGAATGAAGCTGTAGTAGGGGGCTGACTCAAACTATTCTTAAACTCAACCAAAGAAGCAGCATGAATAGCAGGCCTATTCCAAAAGTGCCACCTTAACATCCATAATTTCTTAAAAACGGGGCATTGGGAAAATAGGTGTTTTGTAGCTTCTTCATCTAAGCCACAGAGAAAGCAGATTGAAGGTCCATGAAAACCTCTTTTGTGGATATTTTCCTAGGACAAGCATTTATTCTAGCCACAAAAAGAAGTTACATTTAGGCCATCCATGCTTGTTCTAGATTCTTTTCCATTCAGGGCATTCCTCAAATCCATTCTTTTGTGCATCTAAAGAAAAATAACCAAGAGCAATTGAGTAATACCTTTGGGATTATTACCCCAAGCAAGAACATCGGAGTCACTCAAGAAATTGTAGTGTCAGCTAGCCAAAATAGAAGCCAAGGGCCAACTTGTAGGTTCTTTCCACTCCTAGAAAAAAGACTTCCACAAGGGAGAATTAATCATAAAATCAGCCACCTTGGACCATCCAGCCTCAAGAAAGATGTCATGCATTGGTTGTAGGTGAGGATGAGAGGAAAGAATGGGGGGATAATTGTCCTAGGAATCATCCCAAAAAAGAGCATTATTTCCTCTATTAATGATCCAAAACAAACCTTGCTCTATGAGTGAAGTTCCTCTCTTAATAGTGTTCTAGATCATAGAACCTTTCCCACTTAGTTCCATTCAAGGAATATTTTCATCTGCTACCCCTCCCAAGTACTTGAAGTTGAGAATCTTGGCCCACAATTGAGTAGGATGTTTGCACGATCACCAATATAATTATGCCACCAAGGCTTGGTTGTTAAGCTCAAAGTTGCGGAGGCCAAGGCCCCACTTTCTTAGATCTACAAGCCTGGTCCCAATTCACAAAACTCCATTTTTGCGAGTCCAGATTTCAGCCCAAAGAAATTTCCTCGAAAGAGCATCAAATTCTTTAAGAAAACTTTTGGGGGCAGCTAAACCAAAAATCTATATTATAGGCAAAGCTTGTAAAACCAATTTTAGGAGGGTTACTCTTCCAACAAAGGATAGCCACGTGAAGGTTTAGTGCTAACTTTCATTCGGAATTTATATAGAATCTTCTTCCAATTCTCTCTTCTAAGATTACTGATCGATAAGGGAATTCCCAAGTAATTAACAAGAAGGCTCCCAATTTGGAAGTGAGGAATATCTACAATTGTGGCGGTGAATAGCCTCTGGAGTGTTGAAGAAGAAGATATTGGATTTATCTTAATTAATTTGTTGACCTGAAGTAGCCAAGTAGACATCCAAAACTCTCTTGAAACTGACTGCTTCATCAATTTTAGCTACCCCCAACAAGGCAATATCAACCACAAATTGTAAATGAGTATGCAAATCAAGATTTTGGGCCTAGGACCAACTTTGGATAAATCCATTTTTGTTATGGTGTCTTAACAATCTGCCTAAGTCTTTTACCATTAAAATGAACAAATAAGGAGATAAAGGATTGCCTTGTTTTAATCCTCTAGAGGCAGAGAAGAGAGAAGAAGGGATACCATAAATGAGGATAGAGAAGGACATTGAGGTCACACAGCTCATCACCCCTTCTATCCAGCTTGAACAAAACCCAAAAGCAGAAAGGATTTTATGCAAGAAGGACCAACTGACTCTATCATAAGATGTGGACATTTCAAGCTTAATGAACATATCCTTCTCCCTAGAAGAGGACATAGAGTGAATAGCTTCGAGCCTTCGACAACCACAACTATACCATCTAGAAATTGGTGACCTTTTACAAATACCCCTTGCTCTGAAGAAAT